>VZTG01007355.1:17183-36847 GCA_013397845.1 Melanocharis versteri | reverse complement strand
GGCCCTGCGCACCCCCGGCAAACGCGGGCGCCGGGCGGCAAAGGGCTCACACACGGCAGGATTCACCCCCGTCACTATCACAGGCTCTGCTCCCGCACGCTCCGGGGAGACCTGCCCGCACCTCTTTCGCTGGGATCATCCCGGCTCGAAGAGAGTTCGGTTCACTACTTAGGTGCTCCTCACCCGCAGTAGCGGGTACGGAGCTAAAACCAGTCGGAATTTTGCGTGGCACGCTGCTAGGGTAAGGATCCCTCCCCCCCTCACCCCCCGCCCGGCTTGTCGTCTTCTCCCAGCAAAGTGTTTATTCACGGGTGGGTTTGTTAATTAGGATACGCACCGGAGCCGAGTAGCAGAGTGCTTCAACTCTGCGCGGGACTTAAGCAGGGGAAGATCAAAAGGAGGGGTGGTTTTTCACCCCGCCACCAAGGCTGTTTCGCAGGGGGAGCTTCCCTGCGCGGCGCTTTGCCAGAGAAGTAGAGCTACGGCCGGGCTCACGGGGCACCTTGTTAAACAGGGCGATGGCTTTGGCAGAAGGGCTTTGGAAGCAGCCTGCTAAACCTCTCCCCATGCCGGGCTGGGATTTTAAGGTCTGTTTCACACCGTCACTGTAGCTTGGAGGCCTTCTGACAGCCGAGAGGAGCTTTCCTGCAAAATTGTTGTGAATAATAGAGGTTTAAAGTTGTCCTCAGCGGTAGCACACTTGGTACAGTATTTGCTGAGGGGGTAAACAGGGGGTTAGCGGCTCCAGAGTTTGTGTATATTTAATTTCGCTGTGTGTCGCACTGTTTGCGGTCATTTCACCCCGGTTAATGAAAGCTGTGGTGAACGTAAGGAAATATCACGTGCCGGCGAAGATAAGCTGGTTTTTTTCCTCTTCTTTCTTTTTAAAGATTGTTGCTGATTGTGTCCTACTTTGTCATGGAAGAAAAAAAAAACAACAAACAAACCCACACCTCTATAGGCAGAAAACAAAAGAGAGAGAAGGCATTGTCCTATCGTAATCACCACTCACAGTATTTTCTCAGAGGCATTTGGTAGTGAATGCATTCGGGTATTGCTTTTTTCCCCCCAAATAAGCGATTTCTTTCAATTTTCAAATTGACGTCGAAGGCAGGGAGGGCGGGGGAGAGCGCTTGGCGAGCAGGGACAGTAGTGGCTTTTTGTGCGGGGGAGTTTACGTAGCCTTGAGATGCTCCTGCTCCCTCTTTCTAAACGAGTTTGAGAGACGCTGTAGCGGTGGTGTAAGGGGAAAAATTTACCCTTTCGGAAGGTAAGGCACGGGAATAACAACGGGACTCCGATCTCGTGTAGGTGAAACAAACTTATCTGCGCTCTTGATTTTTTTTTTTTTCTTTCAAGCGGAGGGTAGTGTATTCTTTTCCAGGCTTTCTTACTTCCTAACCACCAGGGACCTGTGCTACTTTAAGAAGGGGTTTCCCCGCGCTGAAATGCCTTTTTCCTGATGCTTAGTACACACTATTTTAATTTAGTATATAGCTGGAGAAAGCAAGCTGGAACAGATTTCACCTTCTAGGGAGGCATCTGAATATGGTCCAATATCCCTGGCTCTATTCGAGTAGCCAAATCTTCCAAGTCGGTATGGTACATAGAGGTATCCATCTTAATCTCTTTAATATTTCCCTGCATCTCTAAACCGCCATTTTAATTAACAAAAAGCCAATTTCCTAACCGTCTTGGAAAGTGCGGTGAAGCAGGTTAAGAAACCAATTGCTCGGAATAGCCAGCACTTGGAGAAAATGAATGTATAAGCCATCCTTCCCTCCCTAGGATTGGCTTCTGTTCTCCCGACTGGGTTTGGGTGAAGTTTTGCTGTGATTTAGCAGATAGTTTAACACCCAGCTCACTCTTCTTGTAAGTCAGCATTAAACCACCTCCTGGGTGCTTTGTAAATACAGCTTTAGCATTTTTTTCATGCAGCAGATTGACATGTTGACGATTCTGCTTTAAGGAATGTGACAATAAAGTGGAAAACCAAAGGCTGGCAAGCACTTCATCAAGGATAAAAAGGTTCTGCTGTAAGGATGTCACTCAATTTATTGTGAAAGTCGAATGAATTACGTTTAATGAAAGTGCTCCCCAGATGAATATTACCAGCAATTTCCTGAGTTGGCTCTGTCAGATTGATATGAGGAAATGCCAACCCATATCAAAAAAGATCTCCAATCTCAATTACTATGCAAGCTTTCGAAGAGCTCCTTTTTATTGATATGATATATATTGGCGGGTTCTCAATGCTGTGCAAACTACTCTCTGTTCAACCAGATAGCAGCACATTTCCCAGTTTATTGCTTAACCCTACGTTTTTCCGGCTGTTGTTTAAACTTCTGCGGGTGCCCTTCTTTCGGAGGGGAAACTGCCTCTCATCCTCTTTCCCTCTTCATGACCCAGAGAGATCAAAGTTTTGTGACTGGCAGACAGCGGGGGCGACGCTCATTGCAGGAAGTTTGTTCAGCCTGGATGGACAAAGCCGAAGGTCAAGACAAATAGCTCGGCTGAGACAATGGCATTGGATCCCCTCATTTTCAGTGTATTTCTAGGCAACAATCATGGTAATATTTGTTACGACTAGCAATCCCAATATTCCCGCTCTTTCTTCCTCATTCCTCTAGGGCTTCTATGGGCAAATTAGGAATTCACTAAGTCCTCGAAGGGAGAGAAAAGCTCTTATGTCACCTCATCTACATGAGAATTGACTCTGAGAGAGGCTTTTCTGTTCTATTTTAACTACTGTGACGCCGGTCGTTACTCAGGAATACAGCTTCTTTTCCCATAATCCGTCTTGCTGGGCTTGTTTGTGATCGATTCAGTCAGATTTCTTCTATCACTTCCCCATACTCTTTCAATTTTTTGTATCAAAGCAGAGAGACCGTATTGAAGGACAACAGGGAGGCTCTCGAAACTCCGCAGCAGGATGGGAACATGGTTACTTTCACATGTGGGGCTGCATTCCTTGCATGAAGCATTAATGAGGAAGTAGAAAGAGCTTGTCCTTAGCACATATCGGGTTAGTCTGGCTTCCTATTTTCCTGTTCGTTGCTGGATCCGCGTCTAAAACTCTCTTCAGTGCACGATTAGTCTACGTGTTATTTATTTATTTGTTTGTTTATTTATTTTTTAAACGTGTGGTTTTTCCCCCTCTGCCGGAGATGCTGAGCGTTTCGAGCCGCGGACGGCGAGTGCAAGCGCTGCGGGGAGAGCGGGCAAGCCTTGGCCGTCGGGCCGAGAGAGGGCTGGCTTTGGCTTTGGCTTTGGGCGTCCCGCTGGGCGCCTGGCCGGGGCTGGCGCTGTCCCCTCGGCCGGTCCAGGCAGCAGCACCGCGGAGAGCGTCCGGGGCGGGGCAGCACCGCGGACAGCGCCCGGCCCGGCCCGCACCGCCGGCTACTCGCTCGCAGGCGCCCCGTCCCGGGCTAGTCAAGGTTTCGGGCTGCTGCTGCTTAGACCTCACCCGCAACACGCTCTGGACTCGGGGCTTGGCGTTCTGCGTCAGCTTTCCCGGAGGAAGAAGGAGACGGGTGGACCAGCAGATCGGTGTATTTGTTTACTGCTGCTGCTGACTGGTTTTCTCTCAATGGCGAAGTAGTAGCTTTATTTTCTGTGGAAAAGCTGGTCAGAGGGACTATGCATGAGTATGGAGTGGAACAGGGATGGTAGAATGAATCTGGGGATATGATAGCTGTTCTGAGATGCTCAGGTTTGTCTCATTCCATCCCATCCCAGGACCATGGCATCCTCTCCTTTTGGAGAGAGACCAGAGATATTCAAGAGCATTGGAGTAAAAAATGAGCTCTGAGACATGGCTGACACAGAGACATGAGAACAGGGAGTTATTAATTAACAATGACACTTTCTATCCCATGGGTTGGGACAGGAGTATCTCTCAGACACAGTTGATGTCATTTTTGGGGTAGTGGCACTCTGAGGCATCTGTGAGGGGCAGCCAGATCTTGCTGCCTTCATTTGCCCGTGTCCTGGCAGGTGCACTCAGGGTATCTCCCAGCTCTCCTCTTGCTTTCATGAGGAGATAATCACAGGCAAGCACCTCCACCCTTGTAAATCCCCACTCACTATCGACAGAGCTATCCTCTAGAGCTCTGCTGCCTGAAAAGCACTTGTCAATGAAACAGTGACTTTTGGCAAGGCAGGTGTAAGTGAATGACTGATGAAGAGTCCTCCAATAAAGGAATGTGATGGGAATTGACTGGGCTGAGAGGTAAAATAACCCACAATCTCCACCAGCCTTCCAGACAAAACCATAAGCCATTTATTCCTGATCCATAGTCTCCCATGAATATCTGTAGTGATTGTGATGCTTCTGCTGGATGTGAACGTTCTCCAGTCCCTTTTGATTACACCATATCCCTGTGCGTGGTGTCTCAAAACTGCATTGTCTGCTGCAGAGATATTGCTTTTATCTTCCAAATGCCGCGCTCATTAATGTCAATGTCTCACCGTCCAGCTAGTGACAAATGTCTCAGGGACGTTCATCTGCCTTGCACACTGCACCGTCTCTCCTGTTGCCTTGTCTTTTCCTCTCCGAGGAGAGGTTTAGTAATATTTTTTTTCCTTGCCCCCTTCATCTGCTTAAAAAAGATTCGTCCACTAGTTGGTCTCTGTCCTGTCCATTCACAAGTTAGTTTTGCCAGTGCCCTCTGGGTTATCTCTTCTCCTGTTAATGTTTGATCACTTTGCTGACAGGTTGACCAGTGCATGGAAAGGTAATCTGCTCTTTCCAAATCTGCAGGTCGTTGAAGGGGGAGAAATTAGGCCTATCAAATGACTATGATATTAGTGCCCTATTTTCCTCAAATTTCATCTTCTAACCCAGACTTGACACAAAAACCAAAAGAACAAAGAGCCTAGTTGTTTCTTTGTGTGTGTAACCTGGTTGTTGTTTGCATTAGAGCACTTGTGAATGCTCTTATTTTAGAGGGCTTTTGAAAACTGATAAGTCAAATATGTCTATGCTATTTCTTTGTATATTTACTTAAAAGTTGGTGATAGCTGTGCAGCAGACTTCTTTTAAAAGCAGAGCTGACAGCCAAAATAATACTAGGAAAGAAGTGATCTAATAACCTTAGTTATTGGAAAGGCATTGAATTAAATTATAATATATACCATATAAAAATATATATTAATTAATTATTAATATTATAGTAATATACGAGAATTATATAGAAATACATTAGAATTATATCATTTATTTAAAAAGAAAAGTAGAGAGTCACTTAAATCTAACCAGTACAGTATCCTCAGCTGAAAACTAAAAGATGCTTCCTAGTTGGAACTTCCTAGTTGGAACATGCTTTGAAATAACAGAAGTAACATTACCAATGATTACTGACTAGTGTGTTTTATGATCCTCTTTCCCCTTCCCCTGCCCTATGTCAGCCTTGCATTATGTGTAAGTTAACTTTCAGCTGCACAATATTTCCTATGCTTGTTTTAGAGGTGCATGTGAGCTACTGGGTAAAAAGTAAAAATAGAAAAGGAGAAACATTCAGGCCATGTATTGAGAGCACTATGGAAAAACAAAGACTCCTCTGCAGCAGATCCTATGCCCTGATCCTGCAGTGCAATACAAGATAGGATTCCATGTAAATTGATGGTTTATTTACTTGTGTGAGGAGGACAGATTCTGTTTATGTTGAAGATTAAGTAGACCATTTCTATTTCCGAGAATTGCTTGTCACTATCCAGATACCACTTCAAATTGAAAGTGTAATTGGCAGCTCTTAAAAAATTTTAGCTAATGGAATTTCTGTTATGGGTAGTTCAGACCACCTGTACCATAATATTTATCTGCACAGTCACTTTTATAAGCTATTCTTGATTGAACTTTAGAAAAATAGTCCTTCTGCTAGGCTATTTTGTCAGGAAATGTTGTCATAGGCCTTCAGGTATATAAAACTGCTTATATAAAAATAATGGCTGCTTTTTATATTTACAATCTCATCCATAGCATTTGAGGTCTTGCAGAAGAAGAGATAGACTTAAAATAAGAATAATGTTAAATCTGTGTCCTCATGCTTGTTGCACTGTCAATAGCAGTATTGTAAAAGATTGGTGTGCTTAAAATCTGAATGCTAGTTTATAATTTGACTCTAATTTAGAGTAATTTCTGCTGTCAGTTATTGCAACTACTCTGTATTACATACAGAGACTTTTCTCAAAGTTTTTGTGGGGAATGCTTTGCACCTTGAGAAGATTTTGTAAACAATATTAATAGGTAAAACAGCAATAATACTGTAGCTCTGTGGAGGACAATTACTGGGTGAACAGATCTTTAAGGATCAGGAAAATAAGGAAGACAACAGAGATGTGACATAAAAGATGTGCATAATAAATAGTACACGAAAACTTTTACTGTTAAAAAAGATGGGCTCCATCCTGCTGCCTTCATCCGCAATGGATATTACTTAACAATGTCCACAATTTATATTTCTTCTTGTTTCTTCTCCCTGCTTCCACAAAGCATCACATTTGCTTAGCTGACTTGCTCGTAGCAGGTGGCAGTGTAGTACGTGTTGCAAACAGAGGGTAGTGCATTGATGCCTTCAGTGGAATCACGTCTGTGAGTGGTCACTCGGAGTGGGTAAGAAACGACTTTGTCTGGTCCTTGACAAGACTGTGGTCTGTGTGAATCATCTATATCTTTAGCTTCTGTCTGTGCTGACTCAGTGGGACCTCTTGCTGCACGTCTCCTTCCTCTGTGAGCAGCTCTGCTCTCTCTGCTAGCACGAGTCATTGCTATAAGGTACTATCCCACAGAATTATAAACATACTGGAGTATAGCTTGTGTTTGCGTCTTAAATGCACTGAATATTTGCTAGCTAGAGCAGAGTGTGAGTTGGAAAAGTTATTGTGTGGATTAGCAGATTGTAATGATATGGTTCAGTCTTCCAGTGTAATGCAACCCAAATGAATATGGAAATATGTGACTAAGTACATTAGAGGAGGTGCTGTTTTTGTTCTCCACAATTTATAGAATATTCTGAAATTGCAGTGTTGTAGCAGACGCTTCAGAGTGAAGGCCAATAGCTTGCAACTCCTTTTTAGAAGCAAAACACAAGCTCAGCTGAAGTCAGGACGCTTGCTCACATATGCTTCAGTGCTTTACTGGGCTAGGAGAAAGTGAATGCAGTATGTATTTTGCATTTCTTTCTTTGGAATATAAAACTTTCTTCTTCCATGGTGGAAAAGATAACACATCCATGTCTTCAAAAATATTACAGAGTAATATTTTTGCCAAGAATCTGCTGAATTTACCTCTAGACTACTTAGAATCTGTTACAGTATTCATCTATAACCAAGCGTTACACTTTTTACTATCCCTTATCCTAAAAGTATTGTCTTTATTATTATTGGATAATAACTAATTAAATGATTAAAATCCTATAATTGTGGGATTATAATTATTTTTGGGATTAATTTTGAAATTTTTAGTCATGATTTGTGACTCATTCTGACTACTGATTCAGCTTCTGAAGAAACACTCCACAAAAATATCTACAACATTAAACTAAAGTTAGGATTTTCAAATAGATAATTCATGTGTCTTTTTCTCTTTTTCCTGTAAATGTGTTTTTGAAGCATTCAGACACGACCCTTACTATTGTCTAGAATTACAAAGAGATGCAAATGGTGGCATATCTCAGAAAGCCATGTGTGGCTGTTTTGCAGTAATATATTTGTGGTTTAAAGTTGAAGTCTAGCTGCACTATTGATGTACATTTTCTGCAGACCACTGCAGATTCTTTTTCTTCTTTCAGAAGAAAAAGGTACTGGAACAATGACCATGTGAAGCAAAAAATGTAGCCTTATTTATTCTGCCACAAGAAACTTGCATGTTGATTCAAGACCATTCAGGCTCACAAGAACTTTGCCATTGATTTCTTTGGCTGTAGAACGGGGTCTTTAGCTTGATAAATATTTCCATTTTTATAAGGTGGTTGGGAATGATATTTCATTACATTTTAGCTTGATTTTCTTTGTGTGAAGCTATTCATAGCTAACACAGGAAAGAATTAGTAAGCATTTCTAACGAACGTGAAAGAGTATATATGTATGGCTGTGTGGTATTCATAGCATCTGGTCTGAGCAACTTAGTCTTCTGTGAAGCCAAAAAGATCTGAGCAGGCTCTATACACTTTTATTTGTAGCATTGTTTCTGTCGTTGTTTTATTCTTTAGTAAATTTACCCAGAAGAATGTCATCCTGTCTTTGATCCGCCATGAGATCCTTCCTGTAGATCTGAGTCCTTTTGTTCTCTGGCAGAATGGCTCCATGGCTGCAGTACGCCTTCATGTAGAGTAATGACTGCGTAGTTTGTCCCTAAACTTTGATGTTTTACTTTATCCAAGCGGCACAGTGTTAGTCATCTATGTCTGGCACACAAAAACCAGCCCATGCTGCCAGCTGCTACAGGTGGATGATTTGCTTTAGCTCAACAGGTGGAGCTGTGACTTCGTTAGCCTCTTGATTCAGGCTAAAATTTATCTCCCTGGGCAGGTCCCTGACTCATTTTTGCTCAGGTGTTTTACACTCCCTAAATTTGTACCTACATTCCCGTTGCTGATGGAAAGTTTTTAACCTCTTGACCTATAAAACATTTCAGGTAACAAGAGGCATATGTGCTTATGTATTCATCAAGAACAGTTGTTAATTTGTGGGAATGTGGTGGTTCTAGGGATCTTCTGTGGGAGGTTTTTTTTACCTCAGCTTCATGTATTAATGGAGAAATTAGATGGAGTCTAAGATGGTATTTCCACTTAGCCCTCTTTGAGCAAGGTCCACCTTGCGTGATTGATTTTTTGTGGCCTGTCTTTTTGTTAGGTTCTCAAAGACTGTAGAGATGTTTGGAATAATTCTCTCTTCAGCAATTTTAGATAAAACTAGTTCCAGCGGAGTTATACTAATAATATTTATAAAAACAGCAAACTCATTGCTCATACATCCTATAATTCTCATTTCATAGACTACTTACAACTCCTATGGGCCCTTTGTTGCCTGTTTTGCCTTGATTTAGCTGAAGCTGATCAACTGCTGGTTGGAATGAGTGAAGGATCATTCTGTGTTGGAAAATATATCACAGGACAACAGGGGAATGGCTTGAAGTGAGTTGGGATCATAGTGTGAAGATCCATCATAAAAGTCTACCTTCTCTGAAGATTTCAATTTTCTGTATTCTCATATTTCTTTATTCATTTTTCAACACACCCCTGTGTAAACTTGTTTTGTCTGATGAATGTTTAGAGAAAGATTGTTTTTCTACGGGTTTGTGCATCCCTTGGTAAGTCAGAGCTTCAAATATGATACTAGATGTTCACTATTCATGTCAGAAGTGTTCCTGATACTGCACTCACTGTGGCAAAGTCAATCAGGGGAACAAAGACAATACTAACTGAAGATTTCAAGTCACAGCGTCTCCAGCAAAGAAATAATCATTGTGATTAGATGAAGCAAAGAGCTTCCAAACAAACTCCAGACTAAGATATGCTGAAAACATTCACTGAATGCTTATGAATAAAATAAGCAGAAATCAAAATGGGAGAAGCTTTTTAATGAACAGAAGTATAGAGTAAATTAATCAAATAAATTGTTTGCTATTAATAATGTGACCAGCTACAGTAAGATTCCAATAAATATGCCCAGCGGGGATGGAAAATCTACACAACTGAAATTACATTGATGAATTTATCCTAGTTTCCAATGCCTTCTGAGTATGTATTTAGGAAACAAAAGCTGTCATAAAGATAGCCTGACAGAAAATGGACTCAACTATTCCTTCTTTTTTAAATTGAGACACTTCTCTTTGACAATGGAAGTAATTTCAAGTTACTTAAGGATGTTAAATGTATCACTGCTTAGGCAGAGAATTCTTAGCAGAAATATCAGCATAAAAGTGACCTCCAATGGTTTCAAAATATACTTGATGCTATTCTCTTTTTTTCTGTTCTTGTGATAAGTAAACATGATATGGGAGCTATAATTTTTAAAAAGCACATGGTTTGACCTATTTAATACCTACGCAATTTTGTTATGGTCACCTCTACTTTTGCTAGAAGACTCACTAGGAATGGTAGGGAATGCATGTTATTATCTCTCATGCCTGAACAAACAGGAGGTTAGTCTTGAATGGAATACTGTTGGTTCTAAAATATGAATGAGTCACTGTAGTTGCATAGAAATAAGTACAGCAATCAAAAGGCAATCCCAACACAAATTCCTTCTTAGAAATCAAAACAAAATCTCAAAAAACCCAGAATCTGGATAAAGATTCATCCTGTCCCAATTGCTTAGCTTTGATGTCTGTTTTTACAAGTCTGTCTCCTTCTCTGAGCCTGAACCTCTGTTTCATTCTTGACTACTTATGAATTGTTTACATCTTGCATTGTTGGTGCCCGAGTCAATGTTACCCACAAACTTGAAACTCTGAGTTCAGTCACAGGTTTGGTTCAAGGCTGAACTCCTCACCTAGGGATTTTTTTTCTAATACAGTTTTACTGCCATCAAACACAGCAAAAAAAAGTTGCAAATGTCCAACAAAATGACTGTGCAGAAAGTTACTCTTACATGAAGTATTTTTTATTTTTCATCTCTTGTATCACAACTTCTAGCTTTAATTGTTTAATTACTTTATATTACTGCATAATTAATTCACATCAACCGTGCACTCAGGCTCTGTCTTGTGACAGTCTGAATATATTCTTTGGACATTTTTCAGTGTGCGTGTCCTCACTGAACAATACCTTTTCCATGGCTGGTATAAGTCAGACCTGACCATCCCTGGCTCAGCTGTCAGCTGCATTCACACTTTCAAGCATCCTATTAGTCAGTTGTAAGAAACTAACAACATACAGCACAGCTTTGCTTCCAAATAAATGATTGTGCCTCAAATTCAGCTATCACTTAGAATTAGTGTCAGCTGTGATAGTTAGACTTCTGAGTTATTTAACTTAAATGCCACCACTTCAGCCTAAAATACCATAACTTCTCCAGTATTCATTCTGTTGACTCAAATAGGCAAATGAAAACAAGAAACAAAAACCCAAACAACAACGACAACAACAGCAACAAAAAACAAACAAAAAACAACACAAGAAAACACCCCAAAACCAAAAAACCATGAGGAAACAGTTCTAGCTGGGTGCGTAACATCCTAGACTTACAAAAGATTTGACCGGGCCAGAGGACTTTTCCATTCTCATTTTCTCTGTCTCTTGTTCATATTTTTCTCACCAGCCCAGTGACTGAAGCTTCTGTTAGGGATTTAAGAGATTCAATTCCTTTACTTCTTCAGGAAATGTGAACCCAAACCTCACAATTTGAGGTAATTGCTTTAACCACTGCCTGGTGGAATAATCCGTGGAATTTTCTTGATTTTGCTTGTTTATTTTATTCTGCTTGGTTTAATACAGTCAGGGACTGCTTTAATCTGAAACAGGATCTCATTGTAGGCAAATTCTGAGATATTTGTGTTATTAAGTCTCTCCCTCTTGCTCTTCGGCCTCATGTGTTTGAGTTCACTCATAATGGAAGCACTTCAGATTTCGAGAGCCCTATATCAGAAAAAAGCTTTATTACCATGTGTAAGAAATTCTTGAACCGGAAAGTTGAAAATATTCTCCTTGTGAATTCTATTCATTGGACATACTAGCGACAGCAAAATAAGGTACCTAATTCTAGGAGCATTTATGCTTCAGAAATGTCAGAAAGGGTTTAAGTTAATTCCCTTTCTTTCTCTGGTTGCTTAGTTGGGACAGTTTAGTAGCTTTTGTGAATTATGCTTTCAGGAAACATTTCTCAACAGAAATATGTGGGTAGCTAATTCCAGGTTATGAACTTTAACAGGTCCCTTGGACAAGGAGAGTAAGCCTTTCACTGTAGTAATTACAGGCACCTTCTGGACCTAGCCTGAAGGATCTTCCAAGGTTGCTAACAGTAAGCATAAGCAGTCCTGATTTTAATCTGCTTGCTGAACCTCCATTGTCTTCACAGCTACATACAAGTCCAATTTTTGTCCAAGAATTTAAGAAACCTTGTCACTCTGTCATAGCACAGTAACAAATTAGTAACTAATTGCTTCTAGAAAGCTGTTTACATGCCCAAGATCCTGAAAGCTTTATTTTTTTCCTGAAGAGCAATACTCATGGTTAGATGTGGGTGCACATTTTTAGCTTGAAACAAGTTACCAATTTGCAGACCATTACCCTCACTCCCCATCCATTTTTTTTAATCTTATAATTTCCTTTGTTTAATGATTTGTATCTATCATGAATGCATAAAAACCTGTAACAAATTACTGGATTGCATGCTCTCTTTATGTCTAGCTGACTCTTCATTCTCAGTGTACCTGCAGGAACTGCCAGGAAAAGATGGGAGAACTTGGCTCCAGCATCTTATTTTGTTGATCTAGGATATCCAGAGCAAGGATTGAAGGGGTGCTCTTACTTGGTGCATCTAGCTCTCCAGGCTGAAGAAAGCAAACTCTGTTTTGCAGAGCTGGAACTTGTATAGGTCATTCTGTGAAAACAGCATTGAGTGTTAAAACATGTAAAGGATACTAATGATTTTTAACTGCAGAAACGGAGGTGATTCTGGGAAGTAGTTAAGGCTTGATGTTGAAAACACCCAACAAAATAGCCTGCCTTTGAATGGGCATTCCAGGAATCATAAAAATTATATGCCTGACAAAAAGGCCATGCCCTTACATTTTCAAGGTTTTTCATTCTCCAAAAATGCAACGTTAGGATGCCTCAAAGAAAAACGGATTGTTTTTTTTTCCAAAGCCAGGGATATTTTCCTGTAGTCTTGTTCTCTAAACCATTTTGTATTAATCTTTCCACAAAAACTAAAGAAATACTCAGATACCTTGCAGTGAAAAATTTTGCTCTAAGTAGTTGGAGTTCAGCAAACTTACAAGCAACGGAAAAAAAGGGTCTTATTACATGAAGTTTCAGGCAGCCTTAATCATAGCCATTGCTACCAGAACCATCTATAGTTTATAAACATATGTATTCTCCTAGGTGCTCTGTGTGACAGTACTCTGCAAAATGGTGTTATTCTGTGAATAACTGTTGCACTTTTATTTAATGATGTACTTTGGAGTAGCTCCATGGTTAAACAGAATGGTTAGAGGAATGCAGTTATTTTTGCTATTTATAATTTCTTTATACCATTACCCACTGCATGGTGCTTACAAACAAGACTTTTAGTAATAACTTTTTCATCATAAGGTTCTTAGAACGTGCAGAGGGAATACTGTGATGTAATGGATATGTTTTTAAAGATATATATTTTTTTAAAATTGAAAGTGACAGGCACATTTGGTATACATGGGAGGAATATGCCATTCTTTAAGTGTTTAAATCTGCAGATTGTATCCAATTATACATAGCTTTAATTATTTTCTAAATACACTGTTCTAAAAGTATAGACATTATAGTGCTGTTGGCCCAGGAGGATGTGATATATTTCATTTTGAATAAGGCTTTTTCAACCTGCCATCTCTTTATGGGTAGACCTTTTTAATCCATACAGATGAAACTAGCTTGTTATAGCAGCTCAAACATAATTAATGATCTGTTTGTGCAGAACAGTTAAGGGACAAAGAAACAGTCTCTCATTATTTCTTATTTCTCCATCTTAAAATTGGGCGATTTTTCGACTGGCAAACAAAAATAGATCACCAGTACTACAAGGTCTGGGTGAAACATACAGGTAGCAGGATTAAGAAAGTCTTGCTTCATTTCAGATGGTATGTGACCTTGGAGGATCTCAGTCATGGCTTGGGACAAAAAATTTAATGTTTCATTTTGTAGTGGTACAATCTTTCACCTTTATGTGGATTTAAAAATGTAAATAACATTGCTTTCTGTCAATGGGCTATGTGAAGGTCGCAGTCATATTCACCACAAGAACTCAAAGCGCCATTTGACCCATCATTGGTTCAGTAGATAACAATGCTTTCCATTTTCTTCCAGTAATCTAATTTGTAAGCACTTTATAGCCCAACATTTTATGCCTAGTTGCTAAAAAGTAAGAAATAAACCTTTAAGCACTTCATTGCAGATTTATTTACAGAATGTCTGTGTATCAAATGAGACAATTTTAGAGTGTCAGGACATCTTGCATTGCAGTCTTGTAACAAGACTGAGTATTATAAAAGATAGGAGGAATGACTAGGAGTTCAAGGGCTCTCTGATAGTTTTACTTTAAACTTTTATGCGCTTATCTCACACAATTGTCTCAGATCATCTTTGCAGCAGATTTGGCATAAACTGCATTCTTCTAAAATTGAAAAAAAAAGCTACTGTGCATGCTGTTTAGAGGTGGGGATGGATGAAAACAGAGTTTTAATTAAATGGGATTTTTCTAATTTTGACAATGCAAGATCTGGGATAAGTGTGAAGTTTGTTTGCCACAGTGCAGACTACGCAAGTGCCCACAGCTTTCTCTCTGGATTTCTGGAACATTTTTTGGCCAGAGCTTCAGCCGGTATTAAGTCCGGATGGTTCCTCTGATCTGGCCATATGTGACTATGCATACCTTCTGTTGTTGCTTCCTCTCTTGGCTAGCAGACAATTGTTCTGAAAGTGTGTAAACTGTTAAGGTTTGAAACAGAAACAAACCCTTAAATGCTTAATGCTGGCATGAGACTTTCCTACATGCAGCTAATTCTGCATTTGCTTAGTAGAAATAATAGATTTTTTTTCCTCGAATGTGAACAATATCCTTTTCTTAAATATTTATGTGCTGCAATATTTAGAGCTTCATTAGACACCCCTGATATCTGCTATAGGTAGGATCAGGACACTAGATTAGGTGAACTGATTCAGCCATTACTTCATTTGTGTATCCTGTGGAACACACTGAATACACTACCATGAGATTATCTCAACTGATTTGAGAGGAACTGGTAAAAACTAACCCCGATTAGACTCTACAAACACTTTACAGCAACAGAATTTGATGGAACACACTTCCCAGACTCCCCCTAGATATCCATAGGTCTCTAAAAAGAGCTGACTTGCAGTATTAAGCAAAGATACTGTGGATTAAAACATTACAAATATATTCTTAGTTTTCAGTGGTGGGATTTCATATAGCTTCTTATGTTAGGAACAGAAGGGGTTGTCCCAATGGCTGGCGCTGGGGAACTCAGTACCTTTCATGAAGTAGATGTCTGTAAAGAGTTACTGTGGACAACATAACTGGGGCTCTTTCTTAAAACACAACTACATAGCCAGTTAGGTGCTTGGCTCAGCTGTCTTTTGAGCTATGAGAGCAGGAAGTATCCCTGATCCTGAACATATGTAGCTCAGTTAGGAAATCAAAGTATTTGAGCAAAGAAAAAGCACCTTCCTCTTGGGTGAACTGTTAGCATGGGTTTAGCTGTGCACAAACGTAATTGTTTTCATCTTGGAATTTACACACATAGAGGCAAAGAAAAGCTCTGTGTCTGACTGCACAGATACATTGTTGTTGAATTCTATCCTGAGCCTCAGCATAAATGAACAAGATTAATATTGTAACTGAGGCACAGGAGTAAAGATCTGTCTCCCAGAAATAGTCTCATTCTTCCTCCTGTCGACTACTTTTCTTAGCCTTTGCTTACAAAGGTATTTCTAGGCTAAATAAGGGATATGAGGTCAGTGTTTATTTGTAATATTTACAGTAAAACTCAGCTTGAAGGAAGATATGTGAAAACAAGCCTGGGAGTCTAAAGGAAATGATTCTTGTGTTTATTAACCAAGAGGGAATATTTTTCAGAATGGAAGTGTTTAAAAGGAGTCTCCTGTTAAGCTCAGTGAGATCTAAGAATATGTGCTGACTATAACCAAGATTACTACATGTTTTGGAGAAGTAAAGCTTGAGGGTTTTATGTTGATTTATTTTTTCTTTTGCCTTTTTATGCCATCCTTTCAAGGAAAAGAACAAGCAGGAGAGAGCCCTAAGGGTTATAAAATGTACCCTCAATATATTATATAAAGCAGCAAATGTGTGAAGAAATGTATAATATTTGCCTGTAGTATCTGCTAGATGTAGTTTGATCTAAATCCCATCAATGAAATAACTGGACATTTTTCTGCTCTACCTCTAGACAGGTTTAACAAAGCTTCTCACAAAAAAGATTTCAGAGCTTTGTAAAAAGTACAAAACCCCTACAAACAAATACTTCAACTCCCTACCACCTCCCAAAAAAAAAACCAACCCCAAGAAAACTCACAACAAAGATAAATCAGGAGTGCAGAGGAGTGAAAGGTGCTACCTATCTTGGGCTAGTTTTAGATGTTCATCTCCAAACAGCTACATCTCTTGTTTGACTGACTGACCACGAGGGCACTGGTGGGGAAGCTGGAGGTGCAAAGCAGTTCCCTGCAAGTCACACCAACCACACACACTCACCATCAACAGTAATGCTGGGTACTCAGTGGGACATCACACTGCAGCTACAGTGTCTCTGTGGGAGGCAATTGTCCTATCTGTCATAAACAAGGACATTCATATAGAACCAGGAACAGTTCACCAGTTCAGAACAATTAATAGTATGATAACTCAACACATTTAATCTTTAATTGAAGTTGCAGACCTTATGAAATAATAAAACAGTGAGGCAGAAACAGTATAAAATATATTGATTTGTCAGTAATTGATTAAAAAAAAAAAATCAAAAAACCACCCCATGAATTCTGCTCTCATTATGCCATCCCAGATTGATGTTTTGGGATATTATGTGCTTTTGCAACTAATTCATCTGTAATAAAAGGATGTGAGCAGAGAAATATGACTCAGAAAAGGATTTAAAAGCACCAAACAAATCCAATACCTCAGAAATCTATTCATAGCTCATTGTCAATGAGAGAGGCCTTGCAGAAGAATTGTGAACCATCTCTTTTCTTGGTATTAGCAGAGCTATGCAACAATCTTTAGAAGCCAAAATGTTTTGCTGTTTGACCTAAGGTGAATAGCTGGGCTGAGCTCCCTGCAAGTCTTTATGCATTGCTTATGTGCTTTCTATATTATTTTGAAAATAACAGCAGATAAACCAAAGGATATTTGCACATATCCATTGTATTGTTGCAAATAAATTCAGGCCTTTCTCTCATTGGTCCTATCACTGGTCACCACAGAGAAGAGTTTAGTACTTGCCCCTCCTCTTCCCCTCAAGAGGAAGTTGTAACTGCAATGAGGTCTCCCCTCAGTCTCCTCTTCTCCAGGCTGAACAGACCAAGTGACCTCAGCCACTCCTCATACAGCTTCTCCTCAAGGCCCTTCATCATCTTTGTTGCCCTCCTTTGGACACTCTCTAATAGTTTAAAATCTTTCCTATATTGTGTTACCCAGACCTGCCCCGAGCACTCGAGGTGAGGCCGCCCCAGTGCAGAGCAGAGCGGGACAATCCCCTCCCTTGCCCGGCTGGCCATGCTGTGCCTGATGCCCCCCCGGACACGCATGTCCCTCCTGGCTGCCAGGGCACTGCTGACTCATATTCAACATTCTGTCAACCAGGACCCCCAGGTCCCTTTTCACAGCACTACTTTTCAGCCTCTNTTGTTAAACTTCATACAGTTGGTGATTGTCCTGTTCTATAATTTGTCAAGGTCTCTCTGCAGGGCTTCCCTGTCTTCCAGGACTCAGCAGCTCCTCCCAGTTTTGTACCATCTGTGAACTTGCTTAGTATCCCTTTCAGTCCTGCACCCAAGTCATTTATGAAGATATTGAAGAGCACAGGGCCGAGGATGGACTTGCTGAGGGTGTTTCATCCCATCATCCAGGTTATTAATGAAGAAATTAAACAAGTTAGCCCAGGATCAACTGCAGAAGAGCTGCACTAGTGGCTACCTGAACTTCAAACCAGTGACTCTTTGGTGACCTCTGATGACTTGGAATCTTCTCAGTGGAGGAAGAATTTTCCAGTACACTGCAGCATGAGTTATATCCAGAAAAATTATGTAAGCAGGACGTTCTCTGGAGTGCCCTGGCCTGGCTCCTTGGGAAAACAGGTACTTTTTTGATACGCAGCCCTTTTGGGCTGCCAGACACCATGTGCACATATACCCAATGAAAGGATAATACACAAGTCCAGCTTCTGGTGTCCTTTTCCTTTGGCTATAAGGTAATCAAAGGCTGAGACTCAGGCAGGGCCAGTTAAGTTGTGTGCTTGGTCTCAGGATGCAGTTGTCAAGGATGTGGAGAATCCTGTGAGGACAGCTGATGGCCTGAGGGCACGTCAGGACATGGAGTTTGAGCTCATACAGGGTGGTCAGGAATGTGGATAGTTGCCACAAGGCTGCAGTATGGGTATCCCTTGGTGGGAGAAACCTAAGCGAGTTATGCAAATGGCATCGCAATGTTCTGAGGCCTAATTGTTGTACAGCCAGGGTGTCACTACAGAACATGAAAGTAATTACATAAAAGTAATTCATTTGCATGTGATCCCATTGACTGTAGAAGATGTCTGTAGGAAAGTGCATTTATCGTAATCCTTTTGACAAAACTCACATGAATATACTAACCCTTATCTGTGAAATATTTCTGTGGGTTTTGCTCAGGATTTGACCTTTGGCTGATGGAAGTCCAATTCATTAGATAAGAATTGGTTGTTGTTATTTACTTTTTTTCAGTAATCATCATTTCACAATGCCACCACTTTAAGCAGAACTTGTATTTTACTTTTCTACATTTTGTAATGTTGAAAGAGCCCCATCTCACTCTTTTGAAAGTCAAAGGGAGATTGCCACTAGGCAATAAGCATGATAGATACATAAGTTCCAGTTACATCCATTTTCTATCTGATCCACTTTTCTCTCTGTTATTTAAAAAGTAAATGAACAGGGAGATCAGAACTCTAAAGGAGTTAACACACCTGTCTCGGGTAAAGCTTTATCTGCCTACCAAGCTGCCATGGCTCACAATAAAGTCAATCTTCTTCTATGCAAACAATTTTAAAAATTTGAAAGCCTTTGTAGGCCAAGCATTACAGGAATGCAGGTATTGCCAGGCAGAAATCTTAATTTCAATCATATGCAAGACCTACAGTGTTAACATTCATAAGGATTTTATGAATAGGAATAAAGAGGAAATTACCTACTTCTTATCAATAGTCACTATTTCCTCTGTCTGCATAGAGGCTTGGAGGAGAATAGTTGGTATCTTTATTATTAAAATGTCAAGTTATTTCTTCTGTAGATTTCTGGAGTACATATGTTGTGTTACAGCACAAAGAGTGCACGTTCTCTGTGCAGAGGGAACACAATGCCTATTATAGTTTTTAATACTACCATTATGTGGGATGTGGAACAAAAATAACTGGCATTCCTGGCTTTCTTCACATAGAGGGATTGCTCAGCTGTCCCTAGTCCTATGAAGGAGAATCAGATTACAAGGTTTGAAAAGGAGAGATTTGTAGGAACTCTATGACTGCCTAGCCATAGACGCTGGCAACTCTGTAATGGAAAAAAGAGAGGGCGGGCTCACTGTCCCCTGCAATGATCACTGAGACAGGTTTGTAGCTAGGCCTGATTTGCCCTTAGCAGTAGTTTTAGAAGGGTACAACATGTGTAGAGTAACAGATGACTTACACAGGTGGAAAGGGAAGGAGGTTTTTAGGACAAAAATGAGCTTTTTTTTTTTTTTTTTTT
>VZTG01007355.1:0-17154 GCA_013397845.1 Melanocharis versteri | reverse complement strand
TTTTTTTTTTTTTTTTTTTTAGGTGAAATAGACTCAGCTTTTGGTTTTCTGGACCTTAAACTGCCTGAGGTGAGGCAGTGGGTGGTGATTTCCAGAAAAAATATGTTGTGGCTTGAAGAACTCTCTGAGGCACAAATGGTTAGATGCTGGAAGGATATTATGGGGAAACATCATTTCAGACTTACCTTGCTCTTGTACTCTACACTAAGCACCTTTTGTTTACTGGTGTTGAAAGCAGACCTTTGGCCCCACCTGTGTGCTTGTTCTTGTGTGCTTCTGTGGGTGGTGGGGAACTTGCCTCACATGGTAAGAGCTTCCTCTGAGTGGTGGAGGAAGGAAAATGGTTTTCTGTGCCACACCCTGAGATGGCGTGCAGCAGCTGAGTCTGAGTTTTGTGATGTCTGAATCCAGCCCTTGAAGCAGAAACAAGTATCTGAACTGCTGCAAGCTAACTATAATCAACTCTTTGCAGACAATTCTCTTTTCTGCAGCTAAAATACGCCCATGCAGGTGGATAATCTAATGCAATTTGACGATATTTTCCGACTTAAAGGGAACAGGTGTGTTATCTAAGAAACATCTGCCTCTACTCCTGAGATTAAATATTCTGGTTCAGCTGATAAAAAATAAAATTGGCAAACCCTAAAAAAATTAACATTTTTCTATGACAAACTTGAACTTGAGATTGGCCATCTGAAAAATGAGAAGCTCATTGGGGCTTAATTTTAATTTACTTTGTTCTTTTGCTGTACAGGCAGCTTCTTTTCATTAAAAATATTTATAAAATATGTATTGCTGAATATTCTCTGGCACAAAATTATGTACTCTGTTTTCATACCATTTCTAGTTCTGATATGTTATGTTGTTCATCTACCAGATCTGTATGGTATTTACAGTCTCTGTGGGTTTCTAAATCACTGTGTGTGTTCTCAAATATACAAAGTTCCTTTCAATTTTTAATTTTTTTCTAAAATAGTATCTGTATTTCAAAGCTTTAATTGAAGTTTCAGCTAGTTTTGTCTATGTAGAAGTTTCAGTGTGTATCTGTACATGTGACTCTTTCCATTTTCATGTTCAGAGGATGACATATCATAGAGGAAATGGTACAAATTGGAAAATATACCTAGGTAACAAAATGATTTGATTTTTTTTCCATACAGTGTGTTACAGGTTTATTTGAAATGTGGTTTTAATTACAGTGAAATAGATGTACCTCATTTTCTGCTGTTCACACCAAAGCTGACATACCCATTTGCTGACCAGAACAATGATTAGAAAAACACCAGTTTATTACACTTACTCTCTGTGAGCACAAATGACTATCAGAAGCCCAGAATGACAATTCAAGGTCAGTGCTTATCTTGCAGATAGAAGACTAAGGAGCACCTGGTCACCATGATTGAGCCTAAAATGAGATTCTTCAATCTGTGTTTAAACAGTTCAAGTTGTAAGAGGTAGTGAAAATCTGGTATTTTCTGTTTTGTACGACAGATACTTATAAGTGTTTAGTGCTTTTGAAATGAAAATCATTTATCTAAGTATCTTTTAATATCTAGGCCTCTCTAGGGATGTCTAACTTTATAATCTATTTTGATATTTTAGTACTCCTCGCAAATAAAAAATAGCCCTAGATTCTAATTTTTTATTTTAAAAAGAAAAAAAAAAAAGCTTGCTTTTCACAGTATGGAATTCTAAATGCAGTATATATTTGCATTTCTCTGCATTTATAGATCTGTACTGGAAATGATGACGGAAATAGTACAGAAAAAGATTACAACCACTCTAAAAGTGAACAGAATAGCATCTTTGGATGTGATGATTTTTGCAGTGTGCATCATTTGTGAACATAAGTATCAGTTCCAGCTATTTGATCCATTTTTACTTCCTTCACTTCTAATTATTAAAGGGAACTTTAAAAACATGAAGATCATATGTGTAAAAATGCTCAAGGCATGATATCAGGATGTGTGGATATCAGGGCATGTTGTGTGATCACAATATTCATGTGCATGGGAATATAGAGGTGAAAACAGAACTATACTAATGTGTGTGGGAAACTGATGCAGCAAATCCACTTCAGGTTGAAGAATTTATAAATTTTCAGTATTGCTTCCCTCAATAAGAGTTGCTCCCCTTTCATTGTCCCAGGTGAAGAAGCTGAAATGAAAAAACTTTTCTCTCTCTCTCTCTCTCTCTCTCTCTCTCTTTGTCTTTCTATATGTAAATGGAAAGATATGGGAAGTGAAATATTGATTTTTTTATAATGTGTACAAATTATATTTTCACAAATTAAAGCAAAAACACTTAATGAAAGTTATTGAAGATGTGACTAACTTATTTACACTTCATTAACTCAACTCTGTTAGGGAGAATCACAAATCTTGAATAGTAAAATGCAGAGTTGCCTAGATTGTTCAATACTATAAGTACATCTTTATCCTCTGCGACAAAAAAAATCAAAATTCTGGCATTTTCATGGGGTGCTGGAAACAGATGTGAATTTTGGGGCCAAATCTAGCCATTTTTTGTTGTTCGTGGTGAGAAGGAGACCAATTCTTGTTGCAGCAATGGGAAGGGACGGGGAGGGTGAGGTGTAATTTCAGATAATCAAGTGGTTTTTGAATGGGCTTGTTTATAGTGAGGAAGAGCTCTGTAAGAGAAGAGCAAGAGATTTTTGCTTGAATGTGTGGCTTCAACTGTACCCTCTAGACACCTACAGTGAATGTGATAGACTGTTTTGAAGAGTGTCTTATGGTGGGTATTGAATCAGAGACCTTCCTTTCACATGTCTTTGTGCTGACCTGATTGCTGGGAGAATTGATACAAGGATCTGCCAAGAAGGAGCAGAAAATATATGCAGCAAAGGACAAAACTATTCAGTGAACAAGGGCAAATCGTCTGAAGCATTCATGGAGATGTATATCATGATTTCCTACTCGTATACCCTGCGTCAAATCTGCAAAACCTAAGAATTACTCCCCAGCTTCTGGATTTGTGTGCGTGACCTGTGCATTTCCTGATTTTTAATCTTCTTTCACCAGTTTTATTCTTTCTCTTCCTCTCTATTCCTATGCTTTCACTTTCCTGGAAGAAAGGGTCACATGAGCTTTGGGGGAACTTCAATCAGCTTTGGGTAGATCCCCAACTGAGTAGTTGTGAACAGGGACTGTATGCTGCATGGCAGAGAGCATTCATTGCAGTCTGTGTATAGTCTGTGGGAGGAAGCCCTTGCTTTTCAGCTGTGTCGCTGGGATGAGCAGCACAACTCTGAGAGAAAAGGGAGCTCTTTCAAAGAACTAATCTCCTGTAGTTTTGGAGATTGCAAGTTCCTTTGACTTCCCTGTCCATGGACAAAAGCCATTGTTTTGTTGTTTAGTTTAGGGACGACCTTCTATCCTGACCTTTTTCCCACACATTTCCTTTATCTAGACTATGAGGATAGTCAAGGTGCTTTCCTTTGTGTTTCTGGAAATTCCCCATTTTGCGTAGTTGCCGCAGGAGAAAGCTGTGTTGTCTTTAGGCTTTCTTTGCACTGATGGTGTGGCAAATGCTGTTTGAGTACAACTAAGGATCGGGGCCATATGCTGACTGTCAGACATGATTATTTTTCAGAACTATACTCACAGAAGTGAGTCCTTTGATCATATCCCAAAGGCAAGAGCAAGAGGTTCTCTCTGGTCATATTAATGTCATGCTGGTTTTCATTTATTTTTCAACGATGTTTTTTCCTTACTAGGGTGAAAATCCTCATAAATAAATCATGGAGCATTAAACGACTCAGTATGCACTTGCTTTCAAAAGTATTTGCCTTTTAATTTAAGAGTGCTTTAAAACTTATTTTAGATGACTCTGTGCTGGTATTATATTAAGTGTTCAGTGTCCAATAGCTGCTGCATTTCTGCTGATTGCTTGCCTCTGGTGAGGGGATGCCTGAAACAACGCTTTCTTGGAAAATTAATTTCTGTAAAGAAGGTTGCTTACTCATTAATACCTTCTTTTAGGTCATCGTGTAACTCATCAGTAGATCAGAGGGGGAGAACTCGTACTTTAGCTACCTGAAGTGCTGTTGACACAAAGATAGATGGTGTCTAATACTGTAAGAGCCCCATGACTGAGAAGTTTCCACTTCAGAAGTTCATCTTCTGACAGATACAGAAGGTAAATTGTTTAATCAGGGAAAGCATGGTGCCATTTTAACATTAACACATGTCCTGTGATAACTGCAAAGTCAACATCACTAACAATTTTGATTAAAATTATGATTTTATGAGTAATATATACCCAGCCAACATGCTTTCTTCATGCTAAATCTGGAATTATGGGAAAGGCTCCCTCTACTAAAAAAAAATTCTTTTCTCTCCTTTGTAAAGAAAAGAGAAATATATAGTCTGAAGGTAGTCATGAGTATATAATATACTTATGCAGCTGCTGAGCAAAATAAATTCTTGGTGCCTGTATTTTGAAATGGCTGCCAGCAAGTTAGTTGAAACGAGTTCAAAATCTATATGCAGATGAAATTGTGTGTTGTGACTGTCTACCTAACACTGTATAAATACAGCTGGATGAAATGTTTTCTGTGTAATGTAGATGTGTGTGTCACCAAGAAGGCTTCCAGAAGATGACGAGATTCTGGGGTGGAATGTGTGTGTCACAGCAACGTAAGATGGATCACAGGTGTTGATTTTTTTCTGCTGAATAAGAAACTATTAGAACAATTCGCATCAACAGAAATGGTTCTTCCCCATGAATATGGCTCATTAAATGTGGGGGAGATTGAAATATTGGTCCCGCAAATATCTATAGCTATCTGCACATGAAGAAGTCCTATCAAAATTAATGATATAGTATATTGAATGTGTATGCTCATGACTTTCTGTGAAATCAAACATGATGGAGAGCATGAACTTCTTAGAGATTAGAAATTAGTGAAACAACAATATTTTACTGTTATTAGTATTTTTTTCCTTCCTTTGCTTCACCATTTTTATTTGGAATTTGACTACATCTTTCCAGGGAATTTTGCCAGTGTTTTATATTATGTAAGGCTAATTTATCTCATTTCTTTCTTCTCCAACTTCATTTTATTCCTCTAGAACTCTTTTCCAAGACTTTTTCTCCTCATTTAATTTTTTTTGGTACTATTTCTCTAGTCAAGGTTTATTATTGCTCTCTTTGTTCGTAGTGTTCCTGTTACACATCCATGTATTTTTGTTGGTTTCTGTGATTGTTTAACCCTTTCCCATCTACTTATTTTACTCCCACTTTCTCATTTATGCCATTGCATTGTCTATGGCTTTCGTCCCAGGTTTCATTAAAGGTGTATAGGAAATTGCAGAAAAGCAATGTATAGTAATCACTGAACAAAATAAAACATGTTTTTTATGAGAATCCATATATTTCAGGAGTACAAGTAGAAGATTTCTTACATTACAGTGATAAGAAAAGGAAAACAGATAGATATGGTCTGGAATTTTTATTCTGTTTAACAAAGTAAGTTTTTCTTGTAATATACAGATGTTAATCCATAGAAAGTGTAGTAATTTTGTATTAAAGCATCTAATAAATAGGATTAGCTTGAGCCAATCATTTAGGTTTACAAATTGCATCAACATAAAAGAGAGTGAAAGTTTGTCAAGATTGAGGAAGAATTGCCGATGAAAGCCCTTTAATGAGGTTTGAAATATACATTCTTCTGAATTGCTTTGCTCTCTTGCATTTTTTGTAAGGCTGGTTAGGTATGAACTGCATCATTAGTCTTTAAGAAATGGTCAATTACTGGGAACTGCAAATTAGCTCTACCTGTCAGTGCCTCCAAAGGGAAAGCTTTGCTCATCTGCAATATGGGAAACAAGAGGGGAACTGAATGTCATGGGAATCTCTAAATCAGCTGTGACAACAAGCAAATCTATCTTCAAAGAAGATCAAGACAATAGCCCTTCCTGCCAGAGTGGAATTTAAAAGGAAAAATGGACAAGTTCAGAAGCAGCACTGCAGAATAAGACTTTAATATTACTAACAGATCAAAGGAAATGGACTGATAGAAAGTAGATGAACTAGACAAACTAGGAGAACAACCTGCCTCATAAACCTAAACCAAATCACAGGTTGTATTCCTAAACTTAAATTTCTGCCTTTTCACTAGCCACTTGCTCAAACATTCTTCAAGGCTTATTGCCCTTGTCTTTCCTACACTGTTACAAAGTGGCCCATGCAGAACAGGGGTTCTACCTCATTTTGGGTATCTGGAGGCAGGGGTAGGAAGCAGTAGCAAAATCCTACATTCTTCTCTCATTTTGGCAACCTAAAATATTCTTACAACAAAACATTTCTGCATGGAGTAGGAAATATGGGTCTATGTTCTAGAGTTTTGGCTAAAACAACGAAGCTTACCCAAATAATTCTATGTCTATTTCAGTTTGGGAAAAATTTCTTGAGGCTCCAATGATCCTGTAGGCTAAATCTGTGTCAGCCACAATGAAATCTTAGATGCCTGGTTCATGTGCACAGACCTATGTGTAGCCACTTAAATTTAGCTCAATATTGTCCTCATTAGGAAAGATTCTTGTGAGCATTTGTTATGCCACTTAATTTGGTCACTGCTTGTATAGAAGGAATGCTTTTCTTGTTTTGTTGCCTCTAGACTGTAAGGCAAGATGAACAACTGAAGGACTTTGTCTTGGGTGCGACGTCACACCAGAACAAGTGATGCAATATTTCATGTCCACCTCGCTATTGAAGCAGGCAAAATCAGATAAGTTCAGTTTTCCAGCTGAAGTATACTTAATGTAGTATGACTTAATTAGGTTGACTGAGAAATAGTACTTCACGCTTGCTGAGGAACTGACAAAGAAGAAAAGCGAGATTTTCAGAAATTCTAATTGTTATTGTGGTTCCAAAATTTTTAAGAATTGGGACCTGGAATATGTTCAGCCTTTAGGCTGGAATAAATTTTCTCTTAGGAATCCTGAATTTCTTTGCTGGAAGGGTGCTGGAGTAACAGAGGCTTGATTATTTGTTTTGCCATTGCGACCAAGATGGTTTTTTGTGACTGTGCCTAAGGAGAAGCTGTTGCTTTGAAAAGTTTCTGGCATTATTCAAATATTCAGCAAACAGTCATCGTGTTCCATACTTGGAAATTATGCTTAGGAATATAATGGAGAGTTTGTCGTGTATGACTGAAAACAGGATGTGACTTTTGTAGGGCTTCCCAGAACCCATGGGAATGTTTCATTTCTCTGCTGGATATGGTTGGAATGGAGATAATTTTCTTTAAAGCAGCCTGTGTGGTGCTGCATTTTGGATTTGTGATGAAAACATTGCTGATAACACACCAATGTTTTAGCTATTGCTGAGCAGTGCTTGCACAGTGTCATATAGCCATTTTCAGCAATAAAACTGAATGGCAGTTTTTCCAAAGTAGACATTGTTCAGACTAGCTGGAGATTGGTCTGTCTGCGGGAGGTGGTGAGCAATTGCCTTTTTATCACTTGATTTATTTATTTTCCTCTTTTTTTGGTTTTGTTTGGTTTGGTTTGGTTTTGGTTTTTTTTTGTTTGTTTGTTTGTTTTGTTTTTTACTCTATTAACAAATTGTCATTATTGTGACCTGTAAGGTTTTTCTTGCTTTAGCCTTTCTGATTATGTCCTTCATCCTTCTGGGGAGAGAGTTAGTGACTGCCTGGGTGGAAATTTAGCTACTGCATGGGGCCATCCCATCACAACTTCCAATTAGGTGAGGATTGCTGATAAATATTGAATGAGATGTGAGCACTATTATATGAATATTCTTATTTGTAAGTTCTGCTTTTTAGTTTGGGTATTCTGCAGCAGGCCACTTCCTCAACTGCACGTAACGCTGAAGAGAGGGACTAGGAACCTCTGCTGCTGGAAAAAGAAGATTCTCAGCTGTAAGATTTTCATTTGCCTGAGAGAGGTGTCCTGAAGGACCCCATTGTAGAATGGTCCAGGAAATGGAGCACAGCATAAGCCTAGCTGCATGCTGGAGAAATGCTGAAGCTGTATACAGCAAACTGTGAGTGAATATAGAGGGTAGCTAATGGTATATTTTATGAAAAACCACATACTTCTGCCTTTCCCTTTACTATTTTGATCGCTAGAATTTGCATAGATCACTGTTATTAAGGCAATGGTAGTAGCCACTAATTTGCAGTTGTTTCTGGAAGTTGTTTCTGGTTTGATGTCTCAGTAGAACTGAAAAGAGAAGGTATGTGAGGACATAGTCTCTTTTTGCTCACAACTTACGGAGTGAGGCTGGGCTTGGATTCAACAGGCAAATGAACATAAGTCTCTGAAAAACACAAGATGAGGCATAAAAAGGTCAATATACCCAATAGTATCCCATTTCCTTCAGACAGAGAGTCTGGGAAGTTCCCTGAACAGTTCCTCCATATGCGAATGAAAGTTTTTATATAGGAATATTGTGAAGTTGCTTCTTTACAGTAGCTTCTCATTAGGCATTTCTGAAGTTTTGGGTATCTTTTAGCTCATCATTGTATAGCACCATTTTTACAGGGATTCCATGGCTTCTAACTTGCTGTAGGGAAGGAAGAACTAACCATCACTTGTAACATCAATAGATACAGAAAATGAGGCTAGCAAGCTAAATGTCACGGCCAAGGTCAAACAGAAAAGAATGGTAGAATTGGGATTTAAACCCACTTCTCTCCCAGGTGTCTTAACACAGAACTAATCTTCCATTCTTTGTCTTAAAGGTAATTTATTTTGTAAGTCAAATTCTTGGTATATTACTCCTAAGAAGTAGCAGGGTAATAAAGATAATTAAGCAGATGTTCGAATCACTAAATGAGTGTCATTTTTTGTTTGAAGGCTATCCCAACATGAACTCAGATTTTAGTCTCTTGTGAAAATGTCTGATATAATGCTGAGTTTTAATAGAGTACCAGAGAGAAGAATATTTAGCTACCTTCAATGTATTCAGCTATTTGATTAATTGAAGGGCTCAGCAGTCAGCGGACATCTCATTAGCCAATTCACGTAGGCATGCTGTGACTATTTTGTATCACATATCCACAATTCAAATTGACGGTAAAAGTCCAATTAAAAAGTAAATGTATTTTCATATATTGTAGCAGTGGTGTTGTCATGTAGCTTGGGTTTTTCCTTTTATTTCATTTCCAATTACTCATGTTAATGATGTGCTCCAGCATGTGAAAAACTAATGCTCTTATTTTGAGCACTGCTTAGAGAAATTGTCAGGCAACCTTTCCCATAGTGTTCTGCTCAACTGCTGCAAAGTTGTGTACTTTGACTACGTGTGCTGAGGTTATTGTGCCAGATGGTGTGGTTGTTTCTAGGATGTGAAAAACCACAGAGAGACCCCTGAAATATATCCCTCATGTCATAAAACATCACTTTAACTGACTTTTCAGAGATGAGACTTATGGGTAAATTAAGGTGCAGAGAGCCAAACTGTATCTACCATTGAATATCAAAAGGTCAGCTGATACATTTCCAAAGGCATTCAATTTATCTTCAGAATTAGACTAACTTTTAGCAGTGTTCTTTACTGACGTTAGTTTCCTGATTTAGTCTATTGTTTAAAAGCCAGAATGTTAATTTATCCATCAAATTCATGGTCTAAGTCTCTAGATTTATTTTGTTATTCATTATGCATAGAGATTGTAGAATGTATTTGCTAGTGCTTCAAACTAGATAAGATTATATGGCTCTACTGAAGTAATGCAAAGCTTCCACAAATATAGATTTACTCTGAATTACATCAGAGCCAAAGCAAAGAATTAGGAAGTTGTGTCTGATTTCCTATCTACTCTCTCCCCCATTCTTCAAAAAAACAAACTAAAGAGAAATTTTTCTGATGGTTTGGCTCCATAAACAGTCCTTGATTTATATGAAGCCAGTTTCAGTGCTGGAACAAGGGAGTGGGCAGGAGAGGGGACTCTTTCAAATGTAGTGATTGGTTCTGTTGGCTGAAATGTTTTATGAGTCTGACAGTCCCCCACACCCTCAGTAAGAACACGCAGAGGAGATACAGCATACTTCCATCGCCAGTGAACTCTGCTAGCTGGTGTAGGTTGGGGAAATTTAGGATTCTACAAGTCTGTTTCTGCATAATTAAAGAGCAGCATTTGACCTCACTGACCTGTAGGTGAGTTCCTGGTCATCATGAAAGGGCTTTGTAAGCCATACATGAGATCCCTTTTCTCCATGGATGCTTGTGTTCCACTATGTGGGAGCTGAGTTTCAGTATACCAGTGAATTCAATTTTGTGTAGGAGCCCTTCTTGCTCCAACTGACCTCAAAAAATGTCTGTAAATATGCATATTTTGCATTAATATTATTTTTTCCATATATTTATACATTTCCTTTTCCCCAAAGGCTCTTTGGACAGCACTTAGACATGCCTGTGCATTTGGCTCCGAAAAGATCCACAACACTTGAATGTCAGGCAGGTCAGCAATGTATCTGAGTGGGCTAAATCACAGCCCTTTGTGGCACATAAATTCCTTATATTTCAGTGAAAAGCAGATAATATCTGATGTAAGATTCAGATCTCAGAAACTATTGCAGATCTTTATTTAATCTATCCACTCAGTGTGTGAACTTGAGCATTCACTTCAGCCTGTGCATTGTACGGAGAGAGAGAAAGGAACAGAAAAGGTTTGCCAGTGACTGTACACCTACAATTGCAAGCTTTTCCCAACCTGTTCCGGAATTCAAGCTCTTTTTTTGCCTCTGACAGTTTGTAAGTGTGTATAATTCAAGATCCTCACATTCAGATGTCGGCAACATGGTTGCTACTTCAATATTTTTGATGTTTCATGGTCAGCTTCTTTCATCTTTAGGATACTTCAATTACTGACAAAACCAGCACATAAGTGCTTTGAGTAGAAGTGTTTCATTTGCAAATCCCCACAAAACGAGGAGATGAACATGGGTACTGTGAGCAGAGTTGAATGAGAAGCAGCAGACTGATCCATTCACATTGGCACAGACTTCTGAAGTTCATCATTCAGTGCCTAAAACAAGCATTTTGCTAACTAACTTGCTATATAGATTAAACTAAAAGGTTATTTTGATTAACATTTGTCATTTGTCATTTTGTCAGCTGAACTGAGAAAACATAATTTTAATTCTACAGACGTTTGTCTTTATTAACATCTCAAAGCTTACCGGAGGATTACTTTATTTTTCTATTCCACATAAAAATACCTCGTTGTTTTGAGAACACTGACTAGTCAGTCATTTGTGTCTACCCAGTATTCATTTAAGAATGATTTATTCATTGTGATTAGTAATCAGATCTGGGTAAGAGACATAAAAAAATGTAAAAATATTCCTCTGTCTCTGAATTATTTCTTGCTTTTAAGGCAGAGGAAAAGTAAAACAGGTCATCAAGAAATTAGATACATAAAGATGAGAGGTGAGATAATGAGCTCATTTGCATTGCATTCAGGATTTGTTTTGAACTTCAAAACGCGAGATCATAAACCAGTCAACATTTAAATACTGCCAGCTATATGAAAGGCTAAATCAAAAATGGGCTTTGTTTTTTCTTATCCTCTAACAATTATTCTCTCACTGGATGTTTTCTGTCTTTCATTTGGTGATCTCTGAATGTGAAGTTCTGTCATCTATTCTTTATTTATTTTTCAAAAAACAAACCAACAAACCAAACCCCATAAATAATTTCCAAAGTCTACTGTAAATAGCAGTTAGTGGAGAGTAGAAGAATAGAAGGTACATTAGAAGTGCAGGTGTTGGGTTGTTCAAAGAAACTCTCCTTTGAAAAATGCTTTGCTGCTGGTGCTGTTCAGAGCTTGACTCTGGGCAAATGAAACTACATAACAGATAAACAGAGCTAAGGTAACTGACCTCAAATAGTTTTCCTGTGCGTTAGAAGGTATTTGATAGGCCTTTCACAGTAGTGCTTAAATCTAGTCATTTGACAGATATAATATACTATTCAGACTTCTGTGAGTGCAGAATGAAAAGGAAGGGTTTTTTTTTTCTAGATTGGGGCTTTATGATCTGCCACGGGGTGGTGGAGAATAGACAGGACAGCTGTACTCGCCCTGTTCCAGGATAAGCCAAAGAACAATCTAAGCTTGCAATTAAGATGGTGGAGTGTATGTTGGCATGTATGTTAGGAATGTTGCCAGTAAGATTCTCATCTTATCCTTTTTTTTCTCCCTCATTTAATTTCTTTGTAGAGGATAAGTTGCTTCTCCATGTTTTACTGACTAGATTACTTCCCATATCCTTGGTAAGTCTGGACATGGGTTGTACATCTCTTAATTCTCCTTTTCCAATTACTTGGATGAAGCCTTCTTGCTCTTTTCACAGCAGAGAAATTTATATTCTGAGCAGAACCGGGCAAGAACCTGTGGTTTTGTCAGGAGTTTCCTGTCCTCTCTTTTCCTGAACAGTCAGAAAAGGCTGTGACAATTTTAGCCTGCTGTGACAAATGATAGCTCAAATGGCTCATCGTTATAGTGGAGGAGGGAGCTTAAAGACACAAGAGGATAACCTTTCAGGGATGCACAAATTTGCTCAAATAAATAAAATCAGGAAAGGGCACCATATTTTTCCTCAGTTGTTTTTTTTTCCAATGTCTGACACTAACCCATGCCCTAGCTACCACTGTACTGTAAAGTTATTTGATTTTCCATTATTTAGGTTGTGAGTTCAAATTTGGTCCAAGATGTCACTTGGCCCAATCTTCTGTAACTTAGACGTGCTTGACGAGGAGTACTGTCATGTACTCAGCAACAGTAAGTGGAAACACAAGCTTTCCTAGTATAAAAATGGAGACGGAGACAAAAATCAAAGTAATGTGTGTAAAAAGCAGTTCAAGTGAGTTTTTGCAGAAAGCCTGACGGAGTCTCCAGTCAGCCTCACTGATAAAGCTGCTATTCCTGCTTGCAATCTATTTTCCACTGAATATAATCAGCAAAACAAACACAAAATAATCTTGTTAGTTGCAGACTGCTGTGTTGGCACCTGAACAGCAGCTAATGTGCCAGCTGCTGCTTTGTTTTGTTTTGTTTGTTTGTTTGTTTGTTGCTGTATTAATGGATTTTACATCACTTTTATTATCCAGTGAAAATATAAAAAAGACCATTCAGGTTGTGTGGATGCCAAGGTGGTTTTGTGCAGAAATTTGGCTGCATAGCATCCATTTTTGGAATTGGTGATCATTGTATATTTTCACTTGATTACACCTGTACAAAATATGTGGCCTGTTAACTGCTTTGAGTGGTCATGGGGGATCCACTCTGGGTTGTGTAAGGGTACCTGCACACTATGCACTGCATTACTTTACAGCAGGTACTCTGCTGAATTGCTGCCATCACCCTGAACAATCATTCTATGCCTCTCTTAATCCTATCTTCCTTTCCCCAAGAAAGATTCATTTCAAACATGCAAAAATTGTTCGTGGTAAGGTGAAAGAAAGAGGAAAGTATGAGATTTTTATTTGCATCAGCATTTCAGATAAATTTTTTTGGTTTGCTTTTACCTTCTCACTGGGCTGTCTCAGATATATTGGCATCTTTCATTCCTGGACAGGGAAAGTAGTGTGAGAAAATCAAATATTAGGTTATTTTAAGAGACTAATCAGAAAAAATACTAATAAATGGGAAAGCTGACATATTAAGGGTTTTGTTAAATTTAGTTGGACAGTCTTGGTTTACAGATCATTTACTTTCCCAGGCGAAATTAGTAGTAATTTCTGAAGCAGGTAAGGAATGAAATTTAGGATTTGGAAGAATTTTTTAATAGCTGTGGAGGAGAAAATCTCAGATAGCTAAGCACTAGTTGTGGCCTTTGTGCACAAAATTACTATTGCTTATCAAATAATTCTCATAACTCTCTTATATATAATAAGTATAGATCTTCACATACCTTTTACCATTTACAGTGTCTGTGGGGGTTTTAAAAATCAGCACAGTAATTTAGATGGGAAAATTTGATTTATTTTTATTTTGTGTATTGTCCAGAGACCTTCCCTCAAGTAATAATCAATTTCATATTTCTGATAAAAGCTTCATACAGTATTTATGGTCTTTAAATGGTTTTAGACTGAGAGTGTTTATAAAATACTTCAGAAAAATCCCTGTTTAGAAATGTTGGGATAACAGTTGTCCATTAAACCAATAACAGTATTAAAACAACAGCATAACATTAATACTGGTTTTATGTCTTCTAGCCTAAGTCATAAAAGTTAACCAAGGCAATCCCGACCTCTCATTCTCCACATTGTTTTGTTTTTTTTTTTTTGAAATTAATTTCAGGAATAAAATAGGCAAGTAGTTTGTGGCATGTGATTAAACGTGATCAGTAACATAAATAAATATGTACGGAGCACAAAATATAGACAAAGCTATGTCAACAGAGACAAACAAATAGGCTTTTGGGTGCACACACATACATAGCTTTTTGATATAACAGGACATGCAGCTTTTATAATCATTAGTACCCATGTTTACCACTTGCTTGCTTTCCAGTCTGCATGGTTTATTGCATATTATAATTTGAAAAGATTATGTTACCAGGGTAATGAACAATAAAAAAAATTGCAATTCATCCTAATAAGCTTGAATGGTAACCCACATGCCTTGGACATTTCTAGCCAGGCATAATTTATCCACATCTTTGGCTGTGAAACAGTGTGGATCTTCTTAACTGAGTCCCTGACAGATGGTTTAAGCTTTTTCAGGACTACATTTCCAATCACTTTGCCCATATTGCAAAATTGGCCTTGAAAAAGGGTAAAGAGTTGTTATGCTGCATTAACATCTCTTCTGAATTGCTTGCTGTGAAGGACATGAAAAAGAAGGAAATCAGAAGAGCAATGTTTTAAAAATACGCTTTTGAAAGTTACAAATGTTAGATAGGATGATGATTTAATTTATATCCCTCACCTCAATTATAATGTGAATGTGGTCACATTATGTGTGATAATGAAAACACAACCTGTTACCTCGTTTCATAAATGATTCAGATGGCCTTCATGGTATAAGAAGTGTTAAAAGTGCTGTAATTAGAAAGACTTCTTATAGTCTTAAACCCTGCTGATGGATAGCACAATTGACTGCTATTAGATAAACTGGGATTTCTGTGGCACTCTCAAGATTTTTGCTACTCTGAGTGGAAAGGCTCAAATATCTGCATTCATTTCAGCATGAAACATGGATTGATCACACGTACATTGCCAAATTTTCATTTTCTTTTGCAGCTTCAGCTGACTGGCTTCTTCATATAAACTGCTGTTCTTTTCTTCTTGCCGCCTTTTAGTTTATGATAAAAATCAATGAAAGCTGAAACCTTCCACAGTCATCTATAAAATGCAATTACTGTATACAACACACAGTAAAACTCCTGTGGTGTATATGTTGAGACATAATTTATGCCACTTACCTCCAGAGAGGTATTGATCCTACTCTGTGAATATCTTACGAAAGGGCTGTTGAATGCAAGCTCAAGGAAATATGTGGTTATTGGAACTGATCTGTAATTTGATTAATAATGACCTAATTCTTGAACTCTGTTCCTTACTGCACTGTTTTCTGACTGAACTTTTTATTCTTGAATATTGCCCCTGCTGATCCCCTTCAGAGGCCCACCCTACCCTGCTGTTCCTCAGAATTACTGTGGTCTCTGTGATCCACACCAGAGGAGCCATAGGAGAAAGCTGAAGTGACCTGGCAGATTTGGGTTTTGTTTTTTAAATATCTTGCAATCTTTTCTAACTTTGAAGTGGTGGTTGTCCAGCACAGCCTTCACCCATTCTGTGATGGAATCCAGTTCTTAGTTTCCTGCTGTGTATAGGAAGGAAAAGTAATTCTGAACAAATAGTCCAGCAAGGATTCTCTGAGATGGTAAAAACTGCCAAGTCCACCACTAAAACACGTCTTAAGTGCCACATCTACATGTCTTTTAAATACCCCCAGGGAAGGTGACTTAGCTGCTTCCTTGGGCAGCCTGTTCCAATGCTTGATGACTCTTTCAGTGGAGAAGATTTTCCTAAAATACTACATAACCCTCCCCTGGCACAACCTAAGACCATTTCCTCTTGTTCTGTCCCTTTTTACCTGGGAGAACAACCCCCCGCACCTGGCTACAGCCTCCTTTCAGGCAGTTGTAGACAGTGATAAAGTCTCCCCTGGTCCTTCTCCTCTCCAGACTAAACATCATCAACTCCCTCAGCTGCCCCTCATCATGCTTATGTTCCAGACCCTTCACCAGCTCTGTTGCCCTTCTCTGAACACACTCCAGCACCTCAGTGTCTTTCTTGTAGTGCAGGGCCCAAACCTGAACGCAGATTTCGAGGGTCAGCCTCACTAGTACTGATCACTGCCTTGGTCCTGCTGGCCACGTCATTCTGCTACAAGCCAGGATACCATTGTCCTTCTTGGCCACCTGGGCACCCTGCTGGCTTGTGTTCAGCTGGCTCTAGACCAGGTCCTCAGGCATCTTTTCAGCCACTCTGCCCCCAGCCTGTTGTCCTCCATGGAGTTGTTGCGACCAAAGTGCAGGACCCAGAACTTTTCCTTGTTGAATCTCGTACTATTAGTCTTTGACCCATCAGCCCAGCTGTCCAGATCACTTTGCAGAGCCTTCCTGCCTTCCAGCAGACCAACACTCCTGCCAAACTTGGTGTCACCTGCAAACTGTGTGGGGACAAACTTGATCTCCTTGTCCAGATCTTTGGTAAAGATATTAAACAGCACTGGCCCCAACACCGAGCCCTGGGTGAAACCACTAGTGACGGGTTGCCATCTGCATTTAACTCCATTCACCACCACTCTCTGGGCTGAGCCTGTTTATTACACAGCGAACAGTGCACCCATCCAAGTAATGAAACACCAGAAAAACCCTTCAAGAATGATATAAAACAGAAACTGGGGGGAATTTATGTGAAACCTTTCAGTGTTTTGGTGTTGCATAATACCTGCGTAGCAAAATAATGAGAAAAAACCACTTCTGCAAGAATAAACCTCTGTTACTCTGTGTCTCAGCCCCTTGTCTCAGGTAAATTCCTCAAATAAAGAGTTGTTGAGTGGTGTCTCTGACATGACAGTTTCCATTTCAAAGTTCACATTCCTTGAGATGCTACAAGAATGTTAGCAATTTGCCGTATGATATGCAAAAA
>VZTG01007354.1:6479-23694 GCA_013397845.1 Melanocharis versteri | reverse complement strand
AGCCACTGAGACTCTTGGTCACCGTCCCTGAGTCTCCTGGGGAGGTCCTGTTTTGTGAAATTCCTGACCAAACCTGGGATTATTTCTTGTCTGTTTTTTCCTCTAAATTTGGACCGTGGCATGTTGTGTGGGCAGTGAGAGCTGTAAACCCAATATTGGCACTGAGAATTTGAATTCTGACTTTCCGGAGCCTGGGTGCTGTGCTCCCAGCCTGGAATGAGAGCCCAGAGAGCCCCCTGGCCCAAAGACCTCGCTTATCCCAATCCAGGCCAGATCCAACAGCAACTCCCCGCTCCCAGGGAGTGCTTTTCCAGCAGGTCCCTATTCCAGAGTGATGGATGAAAATGGGATCTTGCAAGAAGTCCATTTACATGCTTCATCAAACTCCCAGCTCTGCCAAAAGTCCCCGGAGCGGTGATGTACAGCCAGGCCTGCAGACTCCACCACATCTGCTCTGAGAAGAATTAGCAAGACCTCCCCAAGCTGGGGATGATTTTCAGTGCATCAGACGCTCTCCCAGGAAATCCATCACGTTTATGGACAAGTTCTCGAGACACTTCAGAGGAACTTATTACAATAAAAAAGGAAGTTCCCAGTCCTCCAACTGCACATCTCCCTCTCACTCTCACAATCCATGATGAAAAATGATGGGATGAGGTGGATGTGTATGGCTGGAAGCAGTTACAGCCTATTCCAAGGGAAGATTATGCCACAAAATTATTTTTCCCAGACTTTCCTCCTGTGTTTCAAATGAAATCCTCCCCTCTGCCTGGGAGCAAACTTGCTGTAGACCAGGAAATATTGAGTGGCGCTGAGCTGGTTAATGCAGTAAATGTAAAATACAGGAAATCTGCCAAAGATCAAATCCTGAGGGTCCTGCACATCCCAATGCCAAAAGCGATGGGCTTTATCTTTGGGAGCTGCTCTCCCAAAAGCTCTCAGGCTGAGGTCACCCAGTGCCCACCACAATGAGCTCACACAAACAATCTCCTAAGCTCAGGTTAATGCAGTTACTACTGAGAGAGCATTTCCCACAAAACGCCTCCTCCCCCCTTGACCTCTCTGTCCCAGTCTTCGGAGGAGACCGAAACCCTCACTAGGAGAATGCAGGAGCTGGAATTTCACAGCTCTGCTGGTGATTGGAAGTCAGGGACGCTGCGGAGACGCTGCATTTCCAGCTGGTTCCTGTTGACCCTTTCCTGTAATACAAATGCCAAGGACTCCTCTCTCTCTTCTCTCTTCTCGCTTCTCTCTCCTCTCCCCTCTCCTCTCTCCCTGCTCCTCTCTCCTGTCTCCTCTGTCCCCTCCCTGCTCAGCAGACACAAACAGGCTGTGACATTTTTCCCTGCACACTCTGCAGGGGTCACCTCCACTTTCACCTCAGCACTTCCAAACCTTCCCCTGCCACAACCCCCCCGTGCTCTTCTCATTCCCCACCCTCACCTCGAGTCCTTGGGGGCAGTTTGAGGCAGAAGAAGGATATAAAGGTATTATGGAGCAGCCTAAGAGGGACATAAAGGTGGGGAAGCATCTAGAGGGTGAGGGCACTCGGAATGTTCAGCTGGAGGTCACTGAGCTCAGAGCTCACGGGGGCTGCAGCTCCTCCCGAGGGCAGCTCCGATCTCAACCCTGGGACAGGGACAGCACCAGGGAGCGGCTGGAGCTGGGCCAGGGCAGGCTCAGGCTGGAGATCAGGAAAGGTTCTTCCCCCAGAGGGTGCTGGGCACTGCCCAGGCTCCCCAGGGAATGGGCACGGCCCCGAGGCTGCCAGAGCTCCAGGAGCGTTGGGACAGCGCTGCCAGGGATGCCCAGGGTGGGATTGTTGGGGTGTCTGTGCAGGGCCAGGAGCTGGGCTGGATGATCCTGTGGGTCCATTCCAGCTCAGGAGATTCCCTTTGCACACCCAGCCTTGCACAATGATTCTGTTCCAAATTCAGCATTGAATCCCTGTCTGTTTTCTCCCCTCTGCAGCCCTTGCTGTCCGTGGCACTCCTGGGCTCAGCAGTGGCTCTGCTGTCCCCTGCAATCCAGGCGGTGCCTTTTGCACAACTTCATCAGAATCCTACCAGGGGGATTTTTTGCTGCGTCTTTGCACCTCAATTTTGTGACCAAGTTGTTCACTCCCTCCCCATTCTTATATAAAATCCTATATAAAGAGCAGGGAAAATCATGTTGTGTCTTTACACTTTGCTGGCCAAGCACAACTAAATTAACTTGAAAAAATATTTACATTCGAGTTAATGTGGAACTATTTTTAGGAGATTTTAGGATTGGCACTGTTTTGGTTTTTCTACTGCAAAATAAACATTTTTCTTATTTTGTTGGTGCCTTTTTTCAGGCCAACCATGAAATTTCTTCTTGAACAGAAAGGAAAAAAGGTCGACTTTCAGCCAGAAGCTGCTCAGGGTCCTCACTGGACCTCTGGGAATTCTGGTTCTGTTTTTCCCAGTTCCTGTCAGACAGAGAGGATTTTTTGCTGCATTTCTTCCACTCCAGATCTGTGCTGCAATCCCCTCCCTGAGCCACTCTCCCAGGTCAGGGTAATGATATTTATTCCAGCTGAGCAATTCCAGGAGGAGAAAATGATGGACTTAAACTGAGGTCATATTTTGCCGATCCCCGTGTCCTAAATATTCCGTAATGACAGGAATCCATTTGAGCTGGGAGGTCATGGGGTCATCATTAACAAAACTTCGTGATGGAAAGGCTGAGTTAGTCCTGGGGACAATGGCCAGGGATAAGAGCCAGGATCTCTGTCAGGATCCTGTGGGGAATGGGAGGTGACGCTGGGAGGGGATAATGGGTTGGTTTGGGATGGGGCCACACAAATTCCTGGGAGTGGGACTATCCCAGTGCCTCCATCCCTGGCTGGAAGACGAGGCTCCTCTTAGCAGAAAACTGGTGTCTGATGGAATTCCTTGTTAAGAATTCTTGCTCCATGTCTGGGAAGAGCAAACCCGAGGCTGTCCCAGATCCGTGAGTGCCTGGCAGAAGGGAGATGGTTACAGGACCCTGCTGGAACTTTCAGCTCAGGGAGGAGCAGCCACCTGAGAGGACTTTTAGCAACTTCTGGGGTTGGGAAGGGACTGACAGAGTTGACTTCAACTCCCAGGGTTGCTGAGTTGATTCAAAGCCTGGCAGGACTCGGATAAATAGGGATTTTCCACCAATCCCTTTGAACTGGGCAGTGCAGGGAGCAGGAGGCCCAGCCTGGCCCCTGAGCCCGAGTGTGCAGAAGGCAGAGGTTGCTAAACCATCTCCTGGCCCATGGAACAAGTGAAGCACATTCCTGGAGCAGCTCATTTCAGGTGAGTTTTGTCTCCTGCTGGCACCTTATCCCTGATTTGGGAATGGGAGCTCCACTCTGGCACAGCCACACCTGGGGGGCACTTCAGGGCCTTCCCCAGGACAATTTCCAGTTGGATTCAGGTTCTCCTTTTATTCATGGACAGCCCAGTGACTGTAAGCTGCTCCTGTGGCACTTTTAATGCCCCTGTCCTTCAGGGGTTGGGATATCTTGGATTTGGACCTGCCCCAAACCCCACATTATTTAAACAAAGAGGCAACAACCTGAGCTGGGTTCCCAGCAGAGCCTCTCCCCTGCCTGCAGCTGTCCCAGCCCAAACCCAACCTCGGAGCTGCTGTGGGAGAGCTCTGCCTTTTCCAGCAAATCTCCAGCCCTCCTGAACCCGAAAGAGCCTATGGGGAATTGTCCCTGGATCATTCCCACTCCCAACCACGCTGGAGATTGGTTTGGGAAGTGCAAAACATCCAAACGTTCCCAGGGAGCGCAGCCCCATGTGCTCCTGTGGATCTTCCCTAAAGAGCAGAAACATGCGACCAATCCCCCCAAAAGTCGTTCCTTGGTGTGTTTTTCCCAGATTTCTTGAAGGGAGTTATTATTTATCCCTAATTTTGAGACTGATGGTCATTTTTAGCAGGTGGAATGGCTCCTGGGGCTCTCAAACCCAAAGCAGAGGCAAAGCCCCACTCAAAGCCTTTAAAAATAAGAAAGGTCTTGTGTGTTCCTACAGGTGGAGACAATGTGGAAATATCCATGGGAAAGAGACAACTCCAAGTAACTTCTCCTTGAAACACATCCTGGACTTGTGTTTTCTTAGGGAGAGCAGATTCCCAGTAGAAAACTGGATTAAACTGGTAGAAATTTACCCCTTTTGGAGAGGAAGAGCCATTCCATGTCAGACCTAATGTCAGGTGGGGTTCAAATTGTCACCGTTGAGTTTCCCAACATTGAAGCATGGCAGGAATTTGCATAAACATGAGATGTTAATATTTAACTCCATCAAGGGGGGGACCCAGTCGCAGCTTTTCAGCCCCCTCCAGCCCAGCAGGGCAGGTCTGTGGGCAGAGTTCTCCCAGTGCCATGTCCAACGTCCCTAATGATCCATTTGCAAAGACAGCGACTCCATTTGCATGGCCATGAATATTAAACAGCTACTTTGCACCTGGGTTTGCACATTTGGGCTGGATTTTTAGCCCTCAGCCACCAAGCTGGAATCTCCTGTTTCACTGCCCATTTTTGTGGGGAAAATGGATCAGTTTGGGAAAACTCCTGTAGAGTGGCGTCTCTTCTGCCTGTTTTTTCCCGCTGCTCTGCAGGAAAAGCTGTGGCTGATCCAAGGCTGTGCCAGATGTCACCAGATGGCACTCTTACATTGATTCTTCCCCATCCCTGATTTTTGTTGTTGTTGTTTATTTGGGTTTTATGGATGAGCAAATGTTGAGCGTGGAAGAGCCGCGCTCCACAGTGGAATTCAGCCGGCAGCGTTGCTCCACAGGGATCTGTTCTGGGTGGTGGAAATTGTGAGGAATTCAGATGTTCTCCAGGAGCTGGACATAGTTTTGGGGTGGAATTCCTGGGAGAAGTGGCCCTACAGGCCCAGAATTTCTGTGGGGGTTTCTCTGCTCACTGGTGGCACTCAGAATATAAAAATAAAATTCCATTTCTGATCTCTCCCTGGAAGTTGGTGTCACTCTGGGGACATGACACAGGTGACAAAACAACCATATTAGAAGGGGGTGTAAAATTGTCCCTAAACCTCACTCAGTGTTAAAAAAAAAGACTGGAAGTGCAATTTTCCACCCTACTATATAAAAATATGAATTTTGGGGCATAATAAAGGTTTTGGGTCGTAATAAAGCTCTTCTCTTTAGTGAGACAATGACTAAATATGAGCCCCAAATTCTCATGATGGTTCTTCACCCAGAAATTTGGGGTTGTTTTTTTCTTGTCTCAGAAGTGTTGGACAGGGATGTGATCTCTCCCTGAAATTTGGCATCACTCTGGAGACATGACACAGGTGACAAAACAGGCCAATTATATTAGAATGGGGTGTAAAATTGTCCCTAAATTTCAGCCAGTGTTAAAAAAAAGACTGGAAGTGCAATTTTCCACCCTACTATACAAAAATGTGAATTTTGGGTCATAATAAAGGTTTTCTCCTTAGTGGGACAATGACTAAAAAATGAACCCTACATTCTCATGATGGTTCTTCATTCAAGAAAGTTTGATTTGATTTTTCTTGTCTCAGAAGAGAAGAGTTGGACAGGGATGTGATTCATCTCAGGAATATCCCAGGAGAACCTCCAAAATATATAAAAAAAAGATTGTTCTGAAATAAAATAAAAGGTGAAACTATAGATCAAAAAATATTAGTGATAACATTCAGCAGAACATTCCCAACATGGTGCGAGGAGTTAAAAATGAATCCCCACAGGAGAAGGTAAATCCCACTGTTTGTTTTCTCTTATTGCTCCAAGCAAGCAAAATCCATACTCTGGGATATTGATTCCACAAAATATGGGACACCTCAGCATGGAGAAACACCTGAGATTGAGAAATAACAACAATAATTATGTTTTAGTAGGGCATCATTTATGATGCGAAAATTCCAATGTGGTTTCCATGGGAGGAGCAGCTCTGGGGCTTCTCAGACTGTAGGGAAGAAACCCTCTTGGCATGGAAAAATTAATTTATTTTCCTTTCCAGACCTTTTGCTATTGTTGTTTGTCCCTTACAGTAGGGCTGAAGTCACATCTGGCTCTGAGCACCAAACACTTGGACCTGCTTGTTCCTGAATATCAAAATATTCCTCGGTGGACATTCTTGTTTAGCTTCGCATTTCCTTCTGAGATCCAGGAGCAGAAAATGCCCCAAAATTCCAATTATGCAGCTCATTAGTGCCATTACTATTAATTTATGATGTTCTTGTTGCCCCACAAATGTCCCAACAGCTCTTGTTCATCTCCCCTTCCCCAGTGAGAGCCGGGGGCTCTCAGATCCAGCCCTGACCTTCCGAAAGGCTGGAAAAAGCCAGGGAAGGTTGGAGGAAACGCAGCGATCCAGCGCCTAAGGAAAATGCCTTGCCCAGAGTGATTCCAGAGCTCAGGCTGGCTCATTAGGAGCAGGACAGGAGCTGATGTGATTGCAGCAGACAGATGACCTTGGGTGGTTTGTTCCCCTCTCCTAAGGAACGACTTTGCCCAGAGAGCGGTTCGGGAGCAGCCCGGGATTTAGCAGGGGCTGTAAAGGAGCAGCTGCCGCAATAAAGCTGCAGTTTTACAGCTCCAGGCAGGCCAGGAACGCCGCTCGGATCTGCTCACGGGGGTGGGGGGCTCCAGAGGCAAGGAGAGGTTTGGTGATCCTGGTGGGAGGCAGGTGCCACACTGAGGAAGGCCCCAGGGGTCCCGGGAAATGGTGCCGTGCCCACAGTCCTGGACCCTCGGGGCTGGGGGGGTTTGGATTCAGCTCCTCAGGAGCAGAATTCCTCGTGCCTATCCCCACCCCGGGGGCTCCTGAGCCCCGCCAGGATCACAGAGGTGTGAGCTGGGGACATCCCAGTGTGGAAACAGGGAGAAGCCATCCCTCCTCCTCTTCCTCTTTTTCCTTCTCCTCCTCCTCATTTTCCTTCTCCCCCTCTTCATCCTCCTCCTTTTCCTTCTTCTTCTCCTCCTCCTCCTGCCTGCCCCAGAAAAATGGGAGAGGCTGCTGCAGTCCGGTGACCTTCCCAGCTGGGAGTGTGGGAGCTGCAGGATGCCCCTGGCTGCTCCCAGAACCCCCAAACCGTTCAGGCTGGAAAAGCCCTCCAAGATCATCAAACCTGAGAGTGCCCAGGCTGCCACTGCCCCATGCCCCAGGCGCCACATCCACATGGCTTTGGTGGCTCCACCAGTGCTCTGGGCAGCTGTGCCCTTTCCATGGATCCACCCTAAAAACCTGATACCCAAAATGCCACTTTTCCCTCTTTTTGGCCGCATTTGGTGCATTTTCCACGACTAAAGCACCCCAAACCCTGAGCTCTTGCTCTGCTGTCAGGCTGGACGAGCGCTTGGAAGAAAAGCCTTTCCAGCTTATTATGGATTCAGACATCTCTTCATCTGGAGTTGCCTGAGGTCCTGGAAATAATCGTGTCTTTCAGGAAGAACATCATTCTGAGGTGAATAAAAATCACTCAGCACTTTAATGAGACCATTACATTTTGCTGCAAGTGTCTTTCCCTCTTCCACAAGGTCTTCCAGGAGGAGAAACAGCTTGGATCCACCTGCTCATGGAAACACGTCCATGAGTCAGGGATTTATCTCACTGGGAATTCTGCCCCACCTCCCCAAATTCAGCATTTTCACCCTCGCCCTGCCCCTGGCTCCCCTGAGTGAGCTTTGAGCCTCTCTTTTTCCTGGACCCCACTCCTGGGACAGCCCTTTCTGAGGAAAGTTTGGGCCCTGAAGGACTCTTGAGCAAGAATCCCATCAAATCATGCTGAAAAAATTGAATTCCTGAACACGAGACTGATTTAAATTACACTGGCAAAGAGGGAGCCTGGAGAAGCTCTTCCCAGGGGGATGCCCCACAGAAGGACCTGCTGGAAGTGCCCCAGCCAGGAACGTGCCTGGAGGAAGGAGGAGGATGGAGCTTCGAGGCCCCAATTAACCCTTTGCAGACTCCAGTTCAATTTCAAGTGATTCCTGATAATCAGATTATTTTCCATGCAGAAATTTAATCCTATTACTTCTAATTATGCCCCAATGTGCAAAGCTAAACAAATCCCATCTTTTTGTTCTCCATGCCCTCCAAGAAAGTGATTATATTCCATCTCGAGTCGTTATCCATAAGTATCTCTTTTAATCATTTCTGCATTCAGCCCCTCCAGACCTCAATTATTTCTGCTCCCTCTTCATGTCTTGCAATGATTTTGCTGCTACAAACTCCTACAACTCCTTCTCTGGGTCTTACAGACCCTAAAGAGATACGCAGGGGTCAGGAAATATTTTTCAGGTACAGTTTACAGGCAGTATTTTAATTTTTTCATGTGTCCAAACGGCAATTTCTTTGGAAAAGTGGAAGATTTTAGTAAGAAGCAGCAAAGCTCAATGTGATAATTATTGGCAGAATTATTTTTGTTGTTCTTATCAGCATTTTGTCCCTGCAATTTGCATAATTGCTGGGTCTTGATTAGAAAAGTCCCATTTTTCTGCTAAAGGCTTTGGCAGGAGCCAATCATTTCAAGGTTTCCCGCAGAACAGAGCTCCTTAGGGGAATAGAGAAGGGAAGGAAAGGAGCAGCCCTGAGCCATTTTTCCTTGGGAGGATGATGGAAATGATTCCCTGGTGTAGGACACGGGAGCTGCCCTTTAGCTGAAGATTTCAGCTCTGCTCTTACAGAGATGGGGAAATTCTGCTGAGCTGGGAGGCGCTAAATCATGGAATCGTAACATTCCAGGCTGGTTTGGGCTGGAAGGGACCTTAAATCCCATCTCATTCCGCTGGCAGGGACACCTTGCACTGTGCCAGGGTGCCCCAAGCCCCATCCAGGCCGGCCGTGGGCACTGCCAGGGATGGAGAGCCCGCAGCCGTGCCCGCAGCCGCTGCCCGCAGCAGTGCCGCTCTCTGTGTGCAGCCCTCTGCAGGGGACGATTCTGGAGCAGGCTGCTCCAGAAATGCTCCCAAAGCCCCTAAAGCTGGGAGCGAGTGAGGAGAGGAGCAGAGGTGGGTGCACAGAACACACCCGGCGGGCTGCAGGGAAGAGCTGGGTGCCCAATTTTTGGTGAGAATTCCCAGGATTTCGCATTTCAGAACAGAGAAACGTTTTCTTTACCACAAATCGTCTCCAGAAGCTCCTCGAGTCCCTACACAGCAGTGTTTGTGTCACCCCCTGAAGGACACACATTGTGAAGTGCTGGCATGGCTGGGTGTCCCTGCCACCTCTGTCACCTGCCAGGTGTGGCACCGCTGCCACAATGCCACCAGGGGCAGCTGCAGGTAATTTTCCATGGCATTTCCCAGTGATGTGGCACATCAGGGTCAGCACCTGCCCTGGGTGAGAGCAGGGGCAGGGCACAGTCTGAGGGGCTCAACCACTGCTTCAGGTGTGCTCAGCAGACAGAACTATGGAAAAATACCTGGGAGTCTCCAAGAATTCACAGCAGCTCTCCTCTCTTGCCCAGAGATAATTCCCTGGTGTCAGGGAGTTATCCCAGTAAAGCAAAAAGAGGGAAAAATCGCTCCTAATTGGAGCTCCGTGCTTGGATCGGCCATTCCAGGGGGAATTGTGTCTGTCACAGGGGAAGGCTGAGAGTCAGAGCAACTTCTGCTCCCATCAGCTCCACAGCCTCTGGAATTCCCCTGAGCTCCTCTTCCCGGTGCCAGGAACCATTTGACATCACAGCCAGAGCTTTCTGGGATTCTCCTGAGCTCCGTCTCTAAGGGCCTGGAACCCTCTGACTTCACCTCCCCAGCCTCTGGGATTCTCCTGGGCTCCATCTCTAAGGGCCTGGAACCCTCTGACTTCACCTCCACGGCCTCTGGGATTCTCCTGGGCTCCACCTCTCAGTGCCAGCAACTCTTTGGCTTCACCTCCACTGCCCAAATGTGGGATTTCTGCATGGAATTTCCAAGGAATTCACTCGCACAGGGTTGGAGCAGGTTGCACCCTGGAGCTGTATCTGCCGCCCAACACAAGCACCTGAATTCCAGGATGTTTTGTCCCTGGAAAACATGGCACTGGTGTATTTCCTTAGCAATGGCCTTTCCCTAGCCAAGAGCCAAAATTCCCTTGGATTGGCCTCCTGGTTTTCCACACCCAGGGCCCACGGGTCTTCCTGGGCCTCCTGGCAATTCCTACACAGAACGTTTTCTCCCTGATTTTATCTGAGCTCTCCCAGACTGTCCCTGTCCATGATGGGACAGATGTGGAAACATGGAAAAGTTGCTTGGAAAGGATCATTGGTGCCTCCATTCCAGCTTCTCAGTCTAGAGATCTTCCTTTCCCAAATCCCAGATCATCCCTACCCTATTTCCAACTAGCAGGTCAAGAGCTGAGGTGCCTCCATCCACTGGGACACTCTCCCAGGCAAAGGTTTTCCTAAAATCCAAACAAAATTCCCAGTCTGGAGATGTTAATTCACCACTGCTGGGTTTAGAACCATGGAATGATTAAGGTTGGAAAAGACTTTTAAGGACATCAAGTCCAACCATCAGCTATGGGTTTTATGTATTTTCAGTGACAACAATTCAATGCAAACCAGAGGTATTTTGGGTTCAAAATCTCCCCAGAAATTTCCCAAACCCTGAATTTTTAAAAATCAATACATGAGTTTCAGGAGAAATAATGAAAGCAATTTAAAACTTCATCCTTCTCTTTGTCTGAAATGTTTCTTATTTTGATATTATTAGTAATTGCTAATAAGCTTATTACTAATTTTGCTCATTAGTATTTAGTAGGACTTGCAACGCCCTTTCAAGGTGGAAAACTGCTTTTACAGGGAAGTTCAAGAGCAGGAACAGTAATAACAGACCAAGAAAAATGAACATTTTTAGAGCAGAGACTCCAGTCATGGAGAGGCTCCCAGTGAATGGACACAGTCCCAGGTTTGGTGAAGGCTCAGCTGTCAGAATCCTGGGATTTAAAGTGCCAGTCAGAAGGCCTGGAAGGGATGGTTCCCTCTGCTCTAAATGGCAAGTTTTAACTGGGGATGAGCAGTGGGAAATGCAGGAGACTCCCTGGACTGACATCATCTTCCAAGTCTCACCCTCTTCCATCCTTTTCCAGAGGGAAGTTTCCAGTTGCCTCCACCTCACCTCCTTCCATGGAAATGCTGTTCACATTCCTTACAAACGCGGAGCCTTTTTATCCCCTGTGCAGAACAAGCCTTCCCAGGACGTTCGGCACCACTTCCTCCTCTTACCTCCGGAAGATTCCCTGCCTGGGAACCCGGACATCACCGAAATCCCTTGTTCCACATGGAAGTCACTCAGACATTCATCCAAATCTGCAAACAACTCAAACAATTCTGTGGCACCTGGAAGAGGTGCTGACTCCAGTGGGTTTGGAATCAGGGCCCAGCGTTGGTTTAAGCACTCAGTATCAGATTGTGGAGAGAGGAATGAGCCAGAGCAAAACCGAAGGAAAACACTGGGGACTAAGGACCTCAGCAGGCTGCTGGGCAAAGAAGAACTGTCTGGAAGTGGAGAACAGGGAAATGCAGGTCCTGCACCTGGGGAGGAACAAGCAGCACAGGCTGGGGGGGATCTGCTGGAGCAGCTCTGTGGGGAAGGACCTGGGGACAACGAGGTGTCCCTGAGCCAGGAGAGCGACCTGGGGCCCAACGGGATCCTGGGGACATCAGGCAGAGCATTGCCAGCAGGTCAGGGGTGATCCTGCCCCTGTGCCCAGCGCTGGGGCATCTCTGCAGTGCTGTGTGCNTGCTGTGCCCTGTGCTCTGGGCTGGCCCTGCTGGAGCAGGGGGTGGCACCTGTGACCCTTCCAGGGATCCTTTCTGATCCTTTCTGACCTGACCCACTCTGGAGGATCCCTCTTCCCATTCTAGGAGAGCAGCAGAGCCTGTGCTGACCCTGGAGCCATCGGAGCTGTGCTGCATTCCCGTCCCTCCTCTCCCTGCTCACCTCCTGCAAGGAGAGAACAGCTGTGCTTTCCTGCCATCTCTTGGGGCTCTTCCATACCTCACCAAATATCATCACAGAGAGACACATTACTGTGTTTACAGCGCTCTGTTTACAGAAGATGCTCTCGATTTAGGGGTTTTATTATGATATTTTATTTTTATGGCTCTCCGCATGATCTGTTTGTTTGCATTAACTTGAGTCGAAGGTTTCATAATCTGATTATGGGGAGCAGGGCTCGGGAAGAAGTTATAAAACACTCAGAGTGCAGCGATGCACCTGCATTCCTGAGCACCAGCTGGGTTTGCTCCTTGATCCTCAGCTTCTTCCTTTCCCAGGGCTTTTCCTGGAGAGGAAAGATTCTGATGGATCTGGGGCCAGGAAAAGGGACAGAGAGGTAACACAAGAAGGACTCTGAGGACTTGTTCCTTAACTTTCAAGGTGCTCCCTGGCCATGCCCAGTGACCCGAGAGCTGCCTGTCCCTGAGTTTAACAGGCCATGGGTTTGTCCAGCCCAGGCCTGGACAGTCATGGATAACAGGCCATGGGTTTGTCCAGCCCAGGCCTGGACAGTCGTGGATAACAGGCCATGGGTTTGTCCAGCCCAGGCCTGGACAGTCGTGGATAATAGGCCATGGGTTTGAAGGGAGTGGGAAATGGCTCTGCCTGACTGTGAGGGACAGAGATGTCCCTGTGTGTTTCTGACCCCCTGTCCCATGGTCCTGTCTTTGTGCTGGACATCAAACAAGGTAACAGGTTTCTTTCTTTTCAACAGATCCATGGAATGGATTCAAGTCTCCTGTTTTTCTTGAAGGAGGAGAATTTAATGTCTAAGGAAGCTTCTGATGCAGAAAATGCAGCTCCTGGTTCAGTTTTAGGTGTCACAATATGGGACATATCGAAAGCCATTAGAGAGCACCCAATGGAGGCTGAGAAGATGGTGGAGGGTCTTGAGGGGAATCTAAGGCTGAGGGCACTCGGAATGTTCAGCTGGAGGTCACTGAGCTCAGAGCTCCCAGGGGCTGCAGCTCCTCCTGAGGGCAGCTCCGATCTCAACCCTGGGACAGGGACAGCACCAGGGAGCGGCTGGAGCTGGGCAGGGCAGGCTCAGGCTGGAGATCAGGAAAGGTTCTCCCCCAGAGGGTGCTGGGCACTGCCCAGGCTCCCCAGGGAATGGGCACGGCCCCGAGGCTGCCAGAGCTCCAGGAGCGTTGGGACAGCGCTGCCAGGGATGCCCAGGGTGGGATTGTTGGGGTGTCTGTGCAGGGCCAGAAGTGGGACTGGATGATCCTTGTGTGACCCAAATCAGGATATTCGTGATTCTATGGCTCAATGCCATCCCCAGCTGCTGATGGAGGCATCCCAGGTGAGTATGATCCCTACTTATCCTTCTTTTGTCCCTCCAAGTGTTTGTGCAGGGAAAGAAGGTTCTGGAGTGGGTGACCTGAGGCCAGGTTGTGTCCCCATCACCTCAGTGCCACCCCCTGCCCTGAGCTGTGGCAGGAAGGAGCTGGCAGAGAGGAAACATTTGCATCTTTCCTGAGTGCATCACGCTTACATCCAGCAACTTTTCTTTGGCTAATTGGATCCAAGCAGGGAAAGAGCTCAATAATTCTCTTTTTCCCTCATGCAGACAACTGGCAAATTGCAGGAAAGATGAGCCTGGAGCCAGATGTTGGGCAAGAAATAAATCTGCCCTTGTGCAAGGGGACTTCCAGCCATTATGTTCCACTCTGAACATGCATCACAATGATGCAGGAATTAAAGTCAGGAGGACTTTTTCTGGCAATTTCCTCCAAAAAAAATCAAGGGAGGGGTTGACTGAGATCTCAGATATCCCAGGGCTTTTTATTACAAATCACAAGACTTGCAAATTTCCAGGTGAACCTTGGGAATGAGCTGTCCCGGAGCCAACTGATTCAGGGCTTCAGCTTCCATCTGCTGGGGAATTTCAAAGGGATGGAGATGCCTAAAAAAGCAGATCTAGGATGGGGTTTCCATAAGCTCAGAAGCCTCTGTAACCCAGAAAAGTGCCTGGCAGAGTTTGATGGGAACAGAACTTCCTGAGGGATGGAAGAGGAGGTTTTTTACCATTTTCAGAGCTGCAGGAGCTTGTGGAAGAGAAGCTGTTCTGCACCCCAGAAAATATTTGTCTCCCAGACATCACACTTTTCTCTCCAAGAAGACCCAGGGTGGAAGCTGTGATTCTTTTGAGTAAACAGAGCTCTCCAAAGGCAGCTGGATCTGCTGGCCAGGGGAGGGAATTGTCCTGCTCCACTCTGGGCTGGGGCGGCCTCATCTCCTGTCCTGGAGGCAGTTTTGGGTGCCCCAATATCAGGAAGATCTAAAGCTGCGAGAAAGCATCCAAGAGAGGGACACAGGGATGGAGAAGAGTTTGGAGAAGCCATGGGAGTAGTGCCTGAGGGCACTCGGAATGTTCAGCTGGAGCAGAGGACACTGAGGGGAGACTCCTCAGGGGCTGCAGCTCCTCCCGAGGGCAGCTCCGATCTCAACCCTGGGACAGGGACAGCACCAGGGAGCGGCTGGAGCTGGGCAGGGCAGGCTCAGGCTGGAGATCAGGAAAGGTTCTTCCCCCAGAGGGTGCTGGGCACTGCCCAGGCTCCCCAGGGAATGGGCACGGCCCCGAGGCTGCCAGAGCTCCAGGAGCGTTGGGACAGCGCTGCCAGGGATGCCCAGGGTGGGATTGTTGGGGGTCTGGGCAGGGCCAGGAGCTGGGCTGGATGATCCTGTGGGTCCCTTCCAGCTCAGGATATTCCATAATTTCATGATTCCAAGGTAAAGGGCTACAGCTCTGTGCTCTGCCCAGGACAGATGGACATTCCATCCCTGCTTCCCTGTGGCTGACACCCAGCTTGGATTTGGGACAGTGCAGGGAATCTGCTGAGCATGGGAACATCATGGATTGTCCTTCTTCAGTCTGCCCCGTTTCCTCAGACTTGCTGACGTAGCTGTGCCATGAGAGAATCTGCTTGTCCTGCAAAATGGAGGGAAATTGGGGATGGAGGGGGTTAAACACCATAAAACAGAGGAACTGTGGGAATCTCCATCCTTGGGATGTGACAGCATGGACTGGGAAAAACTCTGAGCAACTCAAAGTGACTTTGGAAATTACCCTGCCCTGAGTGAGGGTTGGACCAGGAAATCTCCAGAGGTCCCTTCCCACAGGAATTATTCTCTTTTATGGAAAGCACCAAGCATAACCCAGCCAAGTTCCTGCTCCAGCAGCTGAGGCAGAAATCTTGCTGCAATTATCATAGGAATATCAACCTGTTCTTGTGGAATTGGGGAAAAAGACCCTCAAAAGCACCAGGAAAAGGGAGCAGCCAGCACAGAAGTGCTGCTGGAGCACAAAGGAGCTGATCAAGACATCCAGCTCGGAAAATCAGCCCTTCCCTGTTCTCCACAGAGCAGAAGGAGCATCCCAGTACTTAACCCTGCACATCCCTCTGAAGCTCCATGCTGGAAGTGCTGCCTCCATCCTCATTTTCCTTTTGATTGTTTCAATCCCTGCTAATTGCAGGGCCAGCTGCTTCCAGCAGAGGATGAACAAACAGGTTCCAAAGGCAGCCTGGCTGGTGCCAGCAGCAGCTGCTGGACAAACAACAGATCCCAACTTCATCCCCTGGGCTTTTCCGTTGCAGAAATGTCATTCCCTGCTCACCAAGCACTGGAGGCTGCTGCCAAATCAGTTGTTTGATCCTGGGTCAGGCTTAAATAGGAACTTCTCCAACACCTCAAAAAGTCTGTCCCAGCTGGTGTTTCCCATCCCTTTCTCCCTTGGAACAGGAGAACTCAGTCAGGGCTTGAGCATCCTGTCCAAATCTACGAACAGAGGCAGGGCCAACCCCCAGATTTTCCTTTCTTCATTATCAGAGACTACTAAAGCAGGGGGGAAAAAGCTTTTTGTTAAAAAAAAATCCTGAAAAATATTTTTGAGGGAAAACACGCTCTAAATTGTGTATTTTAAAAATGTCCCTTTTTATCCCACCTTGCTGTCTCATAACAAAACCACAATTTTTGCCTACACCCATCTTATTTTAAGCAGAAAAGTGGATTTTCCCCCATTTTGAGCAGAACTCATGGTGAGATTGATGTAGAATTCCAGTGGCAGATGTGATGAGCACAGCAATGAGCTCTGGTTTGAGCGCTGCAGAATGGAAACAGAGTCAGCATTCCACATTCCTGGGCTGGAAAGTTCTGTTGCATGTATAAGGAAGTGAGAGCAGCTGGGTCCACAGCAGCCTGTGCATCCCATGGAGTGCTGAGGGTGGAATGATTCTGCTGGGGTTCCTCTCCTTGGGGTGTGCGCCATGATGAGCTGTGGGTGCTTCTGGGGGTTTTGGAGGATTTTGGGCTCCTCCAAGGCAGAACCAGTAGCTGGGAAGTATCAATAATCGTTCCCAGGAAAATCAGTTTATTTTTAATAAATGTTTGCAGGAAGCCACCTGAAACTCCAGGGGGTCTGATGGAATGGCTTCCAGTGACCCTCAGGCTGCTGCCAGTCCCATTGCAGTCACTTTTACACATCCAGGGATGGGGACTCCAACCCTGCCCCGTGCCAGGACTTCACCTCTCTTTCCATGAAGAAATTGATCCCAAAATCCACCCTGAGCCTCCCCTGGCCCAGCCTGAGGCCATTTCCTCTCCTCCTGTTCCTGTTCCCTGGGAGCAGAGCCCGACCCCCCCGGCTGTCCCCTCCTGTCAGGGAGCTGTGCAGAGCCACAAGGTCCCCCTGAGCCTCCTTTGCTCCAGGCTGAGCCCCTTTCCCAGCGCCCTCAGCCGCTCCTGGGGCTCCAGCCCCTTCCCCAGCTCCGTTCCCTGCCCTGGACACGCTCCTCCATGTGGCACCTGGGGACCTGGGGTAGTGGTGGACCTGGCAGTGCTGGACTGGATGATCTTGAAGGTGTTTCCCAACCTTAATGACCCCGTGATTCCTTGATCCAGACTCCAGGAGTGGCTCTGGACAGGCTGCAGAAGGAGCTGTCACCATGCCACCAATGGTCCCAGGTGGTTACTGGGCCTCAAAAATGACCACAATCTTCATAATCCCTTCCCCACTCCCCCTGAGGATCCTGATTTTCCTCAGTTTCCTTGTCTGAAACATCCCCCTGCCCCTCCCTGGCCCTGCTCTGGGAGAGTTCTCTGCTCTGGGTGGGGGTCTCTGCTCTGGGAGAGGTCTCTGCTCTGGGTGAGTTCTCTGCTCTGGGAGGGTTCTCTGCTCGGAATGGGGGTCTCTGCTCTGGCTGGGGGCTGTGGAAGCAGCTCTGTCCTGTTTTCC
>VZTG01007353.1:27496-70415 GCA_013397845.1 Melanocharis versteri | reverse complement strand
CCTTCTTTTAAGCATCACTCCCAGCCCTGCCCTGGAACATTCCCAGGGATGCGGCAGCCACAGTTTCTCTGGGAGCTGTGCCGGGGCGTCCCCACCCTCGCAGGGGAGGGTTTCTTCCATCTCTCTGAGCTGAATTTCCCCGTGTCCTCTCGCTCCGCTTCCCCATGGAGAGTCCCTCTCCAGCTCCAGCAGGTGCTGGAAACCTGCTCTGGGCTCTCAACACAAGCTTCTCCTCCAGCATTCCCAGCCTGTCTCCACAGAGAAGGTGCTCCAGTTCCCGTCTCAGCATCGAAGTCATCCTCTGGTCTTGCTCCACCAGAGCCCCTCTCAAAGCTGCCCTTGGCATCTCCTCTCAGCATCCTTCTCCCTTTGCCTCTGGCACAAATGGATCTGTAACCAGGTTGAAGGATGTTTCTTCCTGGAATATCACGCCACATCTCATTCCTGGGAGGAAAAGCAGAAGCGATGGTGCCTCTGGGCGACGCTTTGACCTTGCTCAACTTACAAGAAGTTTTGTCCCGATGCAGCCGGTGGTGAATCGGCATCTGGGAGCAGCAGCGTCTGGAGCCTGCCCCTCCTCACCAGGGCTGCTGTCCTCGTCCTCCTCCCCTAAAAACGCTCCTTCCTCACCTGCTGAAAGCACCCCGAACTCTCCCTCCTGGCTCGTTAATTTCCCTGCGTTCCCATGATTTGAAACAGCCTGAAATACCGCAGGGAGTCTCCTCCTCCCCCATCGTTTTCTCCCAACAAGAATCTCCTGTGTAAAGAAGAATCCAAACCCCGCTGATGTCTCCTGGGAAGTTGCAGACGCGGCCCAGGCTCCAGCAGCTCCTGGTCCTGGTTTCCACCAGAGTTTTATTCAGTTATCCTCAGCTATACAGTTAAGATGAGGGTGGACAATCCTCCAGCATTTTGATGGAAATCTCCCTTTCTTGCAGTCATTACCTGAGGGGGATGTGAGGAGCAGGCTGGCGACAAAGCCTCTCACACCCTTCTTAAGAGCAATTCCATGGGGGAGAGTTAGCAATGTGCAGCATGTGATAAGACATTATTACATAATGGGATTTATTCCCGTGGATTACCAGTTATCCCTTTTATTTCTCTTATGTTTCAAGCTTTCACCCTGAATAGCAAATTTGTTAGTCATGACAAGTAGGGGCTTAGTCATAAAAGACAAGCCTTTGGATGAATTAATCCTGATTTTCCTCCATTATCGAGAGCTCATTTTGGAGCGAGATAAGCAAGACTCGAGTTTTCTATTAGAAAAATCAGGTATGATCTGCCATCAGGAAGAATGCAGAGAGCCATCTTTTCTCAGCAGTTTTGTCCCAAACAATGTGACATTGTCGGGAGTGCAGACAATACTGGATTGTCACCCAGCTGCTGCTATTTTTACTGCTTATTACCAGATGAGGTGAAGCAGCCTGGTAGGAGCAGGAATTTTCAGGCTGATTTGGGAGTGATCAGCACCTCCTTGGGTCTGTGAGTTTCTCCCAGGCTGGGCTGGGTGCCTGAAGGTGGGATGGACAGTTTGGGGAACCTGCTTTATAAAAAAACACGGAGACACAGAAAAGCAGAGCTTAAATACTTTCTTCTTGTCGCCTTAATTCATTTCTTTCACCTCGCAAACCATGTCATTTCCCAGCTGCACGCTTACAAGAAATCCACTTAGGGTTACGTTTTTCTGAGCTTACTTACACCTGAGCCCATGAAAATTGTCTTCCCATCAGCACCACAGAAGTGGAACTAAGAACGTGGATGTTCTCTCCTTTTCCCACTTTCCCAGTTCTCCAGTTGAGCTCACCCTGGCAGATCAGACACGGTTCGACAGCGAGTTCTGATTTTTCCTAAAGAAATTCTCCAGCTGAGCCAACCTCAGTTCCCTAATCATCCCAAGATATCAGAATAACAAAGAGGAATAATAAAGGAGTAACAAATCCCCTCCTCAAGGACTGGGATGATAAAAGCATGACAAAATTCCGTTTCTCTGCAGGGCAGCCGCCAGCACAGCCGAGGTGTTGAGGCTGCAGGAAAACCAAGGGAGGGACAGGTGACAGCAGGACACGGATTGTGACAGAGGCGACCCCACAGAAACGAGGGAACATTTCAGCATCACCATCGCTTCCTGTCACTGCTTCTGGGCCCCAGGAACGGGCTCTGGAGCTGGGAGGGAGCTGCGGGAAGAGCAGCAAGGTTGAATTTCTGCTGCGTTGAACAATTCCGTGCAAGGGGCAGACAGCGGCGCTGGCCAGGGCCGGGAGCTGGCAGCAGGGAGAGCGGCTCTAATGCACATCCCACTGATCCCGGGGGCTCCGCCGCGGCCAGAGGCAGGAAATTTGATATCTCGGTGTCATCGGTGCTCAGATGTGGCTCAGGGGAAAGGCGTGCTAAAGGATTTCTCCCAGGAGGGAGCAGGAGGGGTGGGATTGCCCCATGGCAAAAGGCAATTTGAAATGTCACCCGTCGTTAATGTCCCGCAGATGCCAGGAGACACTGAGAGTGCACCAGGGAATGTTTGCAAAGGCAGAGCGTAAAAGCGTTTAGCAGGAATAAAAATAAATAAAGGCAGGCTGGAGAGCAGGGAAAAATGAGCTGGGAAGCGCTGAGAAGGCAGCCAGGGGGAACTGAGGGTCAGAAATGATCTGATCTCATCCCCAGGGATCATCACAGGCACATCCTCAGCTCCGGAGGGACTGGGCTACAGGAACATTTGGCCAGGCAGGGGAAAAATTCCACAGCAAAACGAACAGGATCTGCACCAGAGACACTCCCAGGAGGATTATCCCAGCCACAACATCTCCTTGGATCAGACAGGTGAGGATTTCTTTGGGATCAGGGCCGTGGGGTTCCTTTCTCACACCTCCACAGAAGTCTGGATGTGGAAATGGAGCACTGGCACTCCAAAGATATTCCACTAGAAAGTGCTTGGGCTGTGCTGGCAGGAATTGGTTCGGATTTGCAAGACACTTTAATATCTGCTTACTTAAAAAAAAATTATATTAAGTACACACATAAATCTCAATCTCCATATAAATTATTCATGTTATGCACAGTCATAGAGTTCGTGTTAACCCACCTATAAAAATGGGTTTGCTCAAAATAAATAAATCGATTTTACCACTGTATAAAACAGCAGAACGTTTCAGGTCATCACTGAGTACGCAAAACATTTTTTTCCAAGTTACCATCTCTACATTTGGGTTAATAAATCACCTAAATAAAAGGGTTGTAACTTGGGGGAAAAAAAGTGTTGTTTTTACTTAGAGGAAGTTATAAAGCAACCATAAAAACACCGAATGTGCAGGAAAGTGCTAAAAACACCCCATCCCAAACCACAAAGGCTGCTTGGAGATGCGGAAAGAGTTAAGGAGCATCGCGGGCAGCTGATGCCATCTTCTGGTGTCACTTACAGCGCTGATTTAAACTCCCCGCGCCGCGTCGGGCCGGACCAGCATCGGGAGCTGCCCTGCTTCCAGCAGGATCAGCATCGGGAGCTGCCCTGCTTCCAGCAGGATCAGGATCAGCATCGGGAGCTGCCCTGCTTCCAGCAGGATCAGGATCAGCATCGGGAGCTGCCCTGCTTCCAGCAGGATCAGGATCAGCATCGGGAGCTGCCCTGCTTCCAGCAGGATCAGGATCAGCATCGGGAGCTGCCCTGCTTCCAGCAGGATCAGGATCAGCATCGGGAGCTGCCCTGCTTCCAGCAGGATCAGGATCAGCATCGGGAGCTGCCCTGCTTCCAGCAGGATCAGGATCAGCATCGGGAGCTGCCCTGCTTCCAGCAGGATCAGGATCAGCATCGGGAGCTGCCCTGCTTCCAGCAGGATCAGGATCAGCATCGGGAGCTGCCCTGCTTCCAGCAGGATCAGGATCAGCATCGGGAGCTGCCCTGCTTCCAGCAGGATCAGGATCAGCATCGGGAGCTGCCCTGCTTCCAGCAGGATCAGGATCAGCATCGGGAGCTGCCCTGCTTCCAGCAGGATCAGGATCAGCATCGGGAGCTGCCCTGCTTCCAGCAGGATCAGGATCAGCATCGGGAGCTGCCCTGCTTCCAGCAGGATCAGGATCAGCATCGGGAGCTGCCCTGCTTCCAGCAGGATCAGGATCAGCATCGGGAGCTGCCCTGCTTCCAGCAGGATCAGGATCAGGAGCTGCCCTGCTTCCAGCAGGATCAGGATCAGCATCGGGAGCTCGCCTGCTTCCAGCCGGATCAGCACCGGGAGCTCGCCCTGCTTCCAGCAGGATCAGGATCAGCACCAGGAGCTCGCCCTGCTTCCAGCAGGATCAGCACCGGGAGCTCGCCCTGCTTCCAGCCGGACCAGCATCGGGAGCTGCCCTGCTTCCAGCCGGATCAGGACCAGCATCGGGAGCTCGCCTGCTTCCCGCAGGGCAGCGCCCGGCGGAGTGCGGGGGTTCGGGGGCACCGGAGCCTTCAGAGCCCCGGTGGCACTGCCAGCGCTTCCCAGGCAGCTGCCACCAGCCCGGCCCTGGCGAGTGCCGTGTCTCGGATGGGGCTGAGGCGCTGCCGGGCTTTGGGAATCGCAGCGGAGCTGTGCCCTGGCCGCTCGCTGCTCTTCTGCTCCACTGGTGCTCCCGCCCGCCCCCGGGGATCCCACATTTTTACTGACATTCCCAAACCGACACCATCGCGCCGGGGTCTGACAGCACACAGAAGCTGTGTTCTCCCACCAAACAGAAAGATTCAGGCTGATTTATCTGTTACAAACTCTGTTATCTGCCTCAGTTGTTGCCTCCCTCCTTCCTTCGCTCCTTGCTCGGATGCTGCTCCATTATCCTCCCTGGCTAATTCCACTTGTGCTGGAATTGAACCAGAGTCCCAATGGATTGAAGGCAGGCTGGACTGAACAGATTTTATTATTCTTACTCCCAGAAACAATCCTAACTTCAGGAAATGTGTAAGGCCCTGGAATGGAGTTCCCAGAGAAGCTGTGGCTGCCCCTGGATCCCTGGAAATGCCCAAGGCCAGGCTGGACATTGGGGCTTGGAGCAGCCTGGGATAGTGGAAGGTGTCCTTGCCTGTAGCAGAGATGAGTTTTAAAGTCCCTTCCAACACAAACCATTCTGGGATTCAGGGATTCCAAAAGTGATTTGGGTTATTCCCTGTTAGTTTTCAGATTTTAGTCCTATCCTAGCTACATTAATTTATTTTATTTTTATTTAAACCGGAGTTGCTGAGTGACAATCCAGACTGATTAAATGAGTTAAATTAATAGCAAAATATAATTTACGTGTGTGCTCATTCATTATTTGAGACTGCACCATTAAAAACCATCCAAAGGACACAGAGACTGGATTTAGAGATAGAGCAGGTGAATGAGAAACAAGCAAGTCACGGAGAAAACGGGATGTATCCTGAAACTCCCTTTTCCTCCCGAAAGGCACTTCAGGAGCAAATGTTCAGTTCTGTTCTCAGACGAGGGGATGGCATTTTGGGTCCTGTCACTGCAGCAGGGTGGCACAACCCCAGGAGAGCAGGGCACTCCACAGCCCCTCTCTGCTGCTGGGGTCCTGCAAGGAACACAGCCAAGGATTCCCACAGAATCAGCTGCTTGGATCAGGAGTAGTTATCTTCCATGTGCCTCTGTTCAGATGGGAACATTTGGATCTTCACAGATCACTCAACTCACTCAGGAAAAACTCCCTCTCCTTCGTCTTTCTTCTTTCCCAAGCAGCACTCACTTTGCTTTAATTTACTCAGTTATTCCCAGTCTTTCCGATTAAAGTCTGAATGTTGCAAACCCCTCAAAGTAGCAGAAAGTTGGAAGTGAGCTTTGAAACAGTTTCTCTGCAGGCAAATCCAGGGAGCCTGTTGGGATGACAATTTAACACACAGCAAAACTCCAGTCAATCCGTAAATAAATATAAATCTTATTAGAGAAACAACCAGCATTTTCTAGGACCTGGCATTTAAAACTCTGCACATGACATGAAGTCCATAAATCGCTGTAGATAATCCAGGATTCCACAATCTCACCTCACTGACATTCCCAATACACAACAGAAATCCTATTCCAATCCTACTGCAGAGACAAGGGAATTCAAATTCAACAATGTCATGTCCTCAAAATGTTTCAACAGCACAAAACCACCTCAGTCTGGCATTCCCAGCTGGGATCAGGACAAAGTATTTTCTAGCAATACTCCCTCCCTTTCCTCTCTTTTTTTCTTCTTTTTAATGAAGATTTCCATGGCCTGCAGCATCATCCACCACTCCCCCTTTCCTTCACTTGAGGCACACAGAAATTCCGCAATGACTATTCCAGTTCTGCTTCACAGAATGTTTCATCACCACTAATCCTTTAAATGAAACCCATTCCACATCTGGCACTTACCATCAGAGCCTTGGGACCTTATGGAATCCTTCTCTGCACCTCCCATTTTCCCAGAATCCATTCAAAGTTCGAAGCTCCAGCTAAAGGTTTTTTAAGTAATTAGATGAGGATTAGACTACACAAAATGAGAGACACACAGCAATCTCAGAGACATCTTCTGGCCAATTTTCCCTGAAAATGATCCACTGAAAATGATCTTTGTAGTGAGAAGAGTCCATGCTAAGAGTACAGCTTTCAATCTGCAGAGGAAATTACTTCCCATTTTCATAAAGCCTCCAAAGGGTCTTGGGGATGGTAGTGAAGCAAGGTTATTTCTAGATATCAAGGAGAATAATTTTTTTTTTCTTTTACAGACTCAGATTTTCAACAATTCTTTAAAAAAAAAATTCATTTATACTTCAGACTATCAGTCATTCCCTGAAACGTGCCCAGCTCTACAGAAAGCCTGGAAAGACCAGATGAAGAGGAATTTTCAGGGAGCAGCAATCCCAGTGCAGCCACAGGTGCCCCCCAAAGCTGCCAGCACCCCTCACCTGACCAAGGCAGCGCCGTGGGTTCCTCTATTCCCAACAGGAATAATCTATCCTCACCTCTCCCTGCAGGCATCACATGGAATAAAAAAATAGAGCATCAGTTAAGCAAAAAGTTGATTTTAGACATCTGAGTTTGTGATGAGCTCCCAGGATTTAAAGGTCTGCAAGTGTTTTTAGCTGCCAGGACTTTTACCTCACACAACGAAAGATAAACCAGGTTTAAACAGCTTGGATTAAAAATACTTCTTTATACAGGAAGCTAAGAAGGAAAATGCACTGACTGCATGACACAGGCAAGACTCTCCTGGGAGGCTGGGTCTGGACTAAACAACATCCCCAGCTTCCTTCCAACCTCAGTGATCCTGGGATTTGCAGTACAGAAACATCCAAATGTGGAGAACAAGACAGCAGAAATTCCCCCCGTTTCTTTGGCAGGGCAAGGAACTCTAAATCCCCATTTTCCCAGCCCATCCCTCCCCTAGCACAGAATCACCACAGAATGTGCAGCCTTCTGGAAAGAAGTGCATATGCTGGNTCCCCCCCCCACCACCTGGGATGGCTCGATAGCTAGACATCCAATAATGAATTATTGCAATGATATAGAATGCAATACATACCTGGTAAAATATCCTTTAATGTGGTGTGGTACAGTTTGAAAGCCGGTTAAAATACGCAGTCTTCGGATAAAATGGCATCAAGGTGAAAATTTTCTCAGATCTGCACATTTGGAGATGTGCCAGATGCATAATTTTCCTAGTCAGTGTTTTTTTTTTTCCATCTCCTGTGNGCCTCCAAAGGGTCTTGGGGATGGTAGTGAAGCAAGGTTATTTCTAGATATCAAGGAGAATAATTTTTTTTTTCTTTTACAGACTCAGATTTTCAACAATTCTTTAAAAAAAAAATTCATTTATACTTCAGACTATCAGTCATTCCCTGAAACGTGCCCAGCTCTACAGAAAGCCTGGAAAGACCAGATGAAGAGGAATTTTCAGGGAGCAGCAATCCCAGTGCAGCCACAGGTGCCCCCCAAAGCTGCCAGCACCCCTCACCTGACCAAGGCAGCGCCGTGGGTTCCTCTATTCCCAACAGGAATAATCTATCCTCACCTCTCCCTGCAGGCATCACATGGAATAAAAAAATAGAGCATCAGTTAAGCAAAAAGTTGATTTTAGACATCTGAGTTTGTGATGAGCTCCCAGGATTTAAAGGTCTGCAAGTGTTTTTAGCTGCCAGGACTTTTACCTCACACAACGAAAGATAAACCAGGTTTAAACAGCTTGGATTAAAAATAGTTCTTCATACAGGAAGCTAAGAAGGAAAATGCACTGACTGCATGACACAGGCAAGACTCTCCTGGGAGGCTGGGTCTGGACTAAACAACATCCCCAGCTTCCTTCCAACCTCAGTGATCCTGGGATTTGCAGTAAAGAAACATCCAAATGTGGAGAACAAGACAGCAGAAATTCCCCCCGTTTCTCTGGCAGGGCAAGGAACTCTGATTCCCCATTTTCCCAGCCCATCCCTCCCCTAGCACAGAATCACCACAGAATGTGCAGCCTTCTGGAAAGAAGTGCATATGCTGGGATCCTGAGCAGCCTCCAGACCTGCTGCTGTCCCTGCTTGCACACGGTGAAATAACCACATATGCACCATGGCCAGGTTTTGATATGTATTTTTATTTCCCTGCAGTTTTCACTTATCAAGAACAAGTAACAGGGAAAGTTGTCTGAACTAGTGCATAAACAAACATTCGGAAACACCACTACACGTATCTAATGTACAAGAACCGTATAAAAAAAGTCACTAAAACACTACACTACGAAGGTGTCCAACGCTTACAGTCAGACTTTTTCCAACCCGTTACTTGCCTTGTAGCCACAGGAAAACTCTCCAAAATTGAANTTTTTTTTTTTCCCTCTCCTGTGTAATTATTTTTTATAAACTGGTATTATAAATAGAAATATACATTCAAAATATATGGAAAAGTGAGTTACTACATTAAATTTGCATGTATCGATCCATCCCTTTCCCCTGCACAGTAATAGAAAATACTATTTTGCCTTGAACTTCATATTTGACAGTGAAATGCCACTAAAGTATTTACCAAAAAGTCCATCTAGTCAAATTGTGAAACAAAATGAACCAAGTGAAAACTTTACATTTCCTTTAGAAAAAAATTACAAGAATTTTGTTTCCTAGCTATGAATCTTTAACTTTTTTTTTTAGACACAAAGTTGCATTTATTTGTACAAGATACAAAATGTAAACATGGCAAAATAAATAGTTTAAACAAGTGATGCAGGATCCCATGTCATGCTCATGATCCCATTAAAGAATTATTTTTTAATCCATTCAGTTGCAAATTCAAGTGCAAAAGCATGATGATGAATATCTACTATTCAAGTAACAGAAATAATATTGATGATACAAATAAACTATTTTACAAGGTAGTGATTTTCCCAATTTTACAAAATGTACATTATATATCGACTTAATACACGATATAATCCGAGTCCATTCAGGTCTGTCTGAGCTCTCTGTGACCCACAGAGTGCTGTGTTTGCATTCAGCTGGGACAGGAAGGAGCACACCGTGACACAGCTGGGGACACTGCTTGGAGGTTATGTCACTTCCATGGCCACTGTGGTCTCTGCGATGCCGTTCAAGCCCAGGCGCTCTGGCTCATGGTTCTCTCTGCAAGGGAGGGGAGATCCACAGTTACAGCCACAACACATCTCCTCACGCAGCTTTAGTCATTGCTTTCGTGTTTTCACACAGTTTTAGTCATTCCTTTCATGTTTTCTCACAGTTGTTACCTGGACCAGGCAGGAACCTTAACACACACACTGTAAACATTATTTACAAGTAAATACTGGCATTCAATAACTGCTGTTACTCAACAATCCCTTCTGCAAAATTATTGCATTGAACTGTCCATTTCCAGCCTAAATTATGGATAAAATTACTAAAAGCTCCTCTGAAGGAACAAAGTCAAGATATGATAACTCAGTATCAATTATTCTGTTAATACACCAAGTGTTGTGGTAACTCCCCCTGCTCTGCTTTAGCACTAGTTTTTCACCCCTTTACTAAAACCCATTTTTAACTTTTCCAATTCACAAACATGACTTTGTTTTCTGAAACATCATATAATCCAGCAGAGACTTCAAACAATGCCCAAATATTGCCATTTTCCGAACAATTTGCCAACTGCAAGGCTCCTGCCACTCCTATGAAACATCATCGAGGTATCCTGAAATAACAGCACTGCTGTTCAATGAGAGTAAGTATCTTCATGGTTGGACTTGATGATCTTAAAGGTCTTTTCACACCTAAACAATTATGATTCTATGATTTTATCTGTCTATATATACAAGATGCAGGCTGCCACTTTTCTGGTTTGTGTTTGACATAAATGTAAGACACATATATCCATATGTAAATATAAAAATATACGTGCCAGCCTGTACCTTACAATATTGGTACACAATGATTTAGAGGGAACACGAGGAGAGTTTGCCAGAAACTATCTGATAATTCTGCATGAGAAAGGATAAATGAAATGGCTAAAATTCAAACAGAGTAGAAGTTGACCAAAACCACTGGTGCTTAAAACCAGCCCACGTTATTTGAGGGGTTAATTTGCCAAATCAGCTGCTGTGGTTTGCCATGGCCATGCTGAAGGTGCTGAGGGTGTTCCTGGCAGGCTGAAGGTGCTGAGAAGCCTCTCAAGGTGGAAGAGGTTCCCTCTAGAGAGTTGGGCATGACTAAGGACAGGGTCAGGTGGGACACAGCAGGAATTTCTTCATGGAAAGGGCTGGAGCTGCCCAGGGAGGTGGGGGAGGCACTGCTGAGGTGACACTCAGCGAGGTGAGGATGGGTCAAAGGCTGGACTCTGATTCTGGCGACTCCAACACAAACGATTCTGTGATACCAACCCACGGGGAGCTGCCACAGCCCTGTCCCCACTCACCTTGCTATACTGCTGATGGCACTGCTGGGAGTTACCTTTGGCACTCTGTCCATGCTGGCAGCAACTGTGGCGAGTTTTAAGGCTGTTGGCGAGGGCGCTGAAGTCCGTGTATTGATATGAACATTGACTGGAGACACAACACTGACGTTGTTGAGGTGCACCGCGCTGGGCAGGCAGGAATTGTTCATGGGGAGAGGCTGAGGGCTGCTCGTGCACAAGGCTGGGATTAAGTGGTTCGTGGTGCTGTGGCCAACTGTCCTTACGAGCTGTACAGTTGAGATCCCTGGGCTGGATGATAAAGCCATGTTGGTGGAGTACAAAGTTCTGGAGGTTCCTGTTAGGCAGAACAAATGGCGGGTGTTAAAAAGGTGACACTCCTTAGATGAAAAGCCAAAGATTAACCTCAAGGGCAATGCTTTGAGTGTGTATGGCATTAGTGTCCATATTTTACAGGTTCACAAAATGGAAGAAGTCAGAAGGGGCAGCGTGGCAGACTCCCATGTGCCTGATCTCCCACCCTCAAAGCACTGCCCTCCTGGATATGAACTCAGAGAATTACACACAGATTTCTCTCTCTCTATCCTGGAACTGCTCCAGTTTATTGATTTTATTCGGTCGTGTTTTTTCTCCCTCTATTCATTTCATATTATCATTAACCCAGCCTGGCAGAAGGTCTATAAAACTAATCACATCATTAGCTGCTAAAACAACAAATTACTTTAAAAGCCTCTCCTTTGTCTTGGCAGCCCAAATCCCATTTGCCTCTTGGCATCGTGGAGACGGCACCAGCACAAGCAGCACCACAGGAGGAGGGCTGGGAGGGGGCACTGAGTGCCCATGGCTGCACTTTTGGGGACAAATCCTAAATGCAGTGAAACCTGAGGCTTACAGTGATGTCAGAAGAATTGCCAGGAGAGGTTGGTTAGTACATTTTTGGCTGAATATACAAGTGAGGTAACAACCAAATAATGAATCAACTTTTCCATTTTCTTCTCAAAGTAGTTAATGTTTTAAGCAGTTGATTTATTCTGTCATTACACACTCACACTGGTTTTAAAACGCTGTCACTTAGGCTTTTGATCAGAATAGATTATTAGAAGACTACCAAAGGAAAGGCAAAGAATGCTCTTCCAAGGTAAAGAGCACTTGGTAGCTCTATATGCATTTTAACAACATATATTGGACAAGGCTCTCAGGCACAGGGAGGGATTCTTGGGGCTGTCCTGTACAGGGCAAGGAGTCGGACTTTGATCATCCTTGTGGGTCTCTTCCAACTCAGGATATTCCATTATTCAAACCATTGCTCCAAAGCACTTTAGAGAACACTACTTAAAACGATCACAACTAAGAGACTGGATTTTTTCTGTTCTTGTTTACTAATATTTTAGAAATCAGCAGTAAGATCAGTTGATAATTAAGACCAGCTGATACTTCAACTCATTCCAGACCAGGATTTCCAAGGGCTCCTCACCTGAAGGCTGGACAACACCGTTGATATTGTTGTGGCTGGTGTTCTGCTCCTTGGTTCCCTCGCTGCGCCCGGGGGCCGGGGCACTGACCACTGCAGAGGCAGCAAAGTGGGCACTGGCTGAATCCAGGGTTTTGGACATACAGTCAGAGGTGCTGGAGCCCTGCAGGAAGAGAAAAAGGTGGTTCTCACGATCATCCAAGTACAAAATGAAATACGCCTTCGGATTGCTACAGTGCACAAGAAAAGCAAATAAATAAATACGGCTTCTACACGTGACCCAATGCACCACAACACTGAATACCTGTGTGTCACCAGACCTATGAAAAGTTGGACATCAGTGTGCAAATGAGTGTTAAACAAGTGCTGCCCAGTGCAGCCAGGCCATGGCCAGTGATATTCTCAGCACAACCAATCACTTTTGTTATGTGTTGCTCAGCCTGGAGAGGAGAAGGCTCTGGGGAGACCCTTCCAGTGCCAGAAGGGTCTCCAGAAGAGCTGGAGAGGGACTGGGGACAAGGGATGGAGGGACAGACACAGGGAATGGCTTCCCACTGCCAGAGGCAGGGATGGATGGGATATTGGGATGAATTCCTGGCTGGGGGGGGGCTGAGGCCCTGGCACAGGGTGCCCAGAGAGGCTGCAGCTGCCCCTGGATCCCTGGCAGTGCCCCAGGCCAGGCTGGACACTGGGGCTTGGAGCAGCCTGCGACAGTGGGAGGAGTCTCTGGATGAACTGGATGGGCTTTAAGGTCTCTTCCAACCCAAACCACACAGGATTCCCTACGTTTGGACAAATTTCCTCTAAGAAAACAACCACATCTTCTTAAACCTCCTTCTCTGTTCTGTCTCCAGGCAGCAAATGCTCTGCAGCTGCAGATCTCAGGGATGTTCAGAACTTGTGGTACCTCCATTCTCAGGGAGTGACTTGTGCCACAGAATAACTGCCCAGCACATTCTGGAATCCCACTCTGTTAGTCCAGTTTCTACTGGAAAGACTCACCATTCTTGCTGGAAAGAACATTAATTCTGCAATTTCAATTTATATTAACTAAGAAAATGACTTTGCACAGACGCTTGAAATGTTTTAAAGATCCAAAATTCATTTGTTTTGCTTAAATATTTTGGCATTGTGTCTTTACACTTACAAAAAATGCCATCAGTATCTGCCAACACAGAATCCCTGATTAATTGAAGCAGAAAACACTGAGGGGAAGGGACAAACAGCATAAGTAATTAGATATAAAATGCTCAATGTAATATACATTTTCCTAGTAATAGACAACTGCAACAGCTTTTATATTTTATTGGGAAGAAGCTAACAGAAAACTAAGTGCAATGGAAAAACATTCTTTCCTTGCAAAGGATTTCAGAGGAAAAACGGGATTTTTTTAGAAGTCAGAATATGCAAATCTGCAAAGCTCTTTTTCCTCTCAGAGGTACCAATTTTTAGCGCTCACTGAACACCTGTTCATAGTAGAACACATTATCTCAGAAGGTAATTTTAACAAAGTCTCTTCAGAGCACTTGTAGACAGGAAGACAAAGCCAGTGAAAATAGGAAGAGTTGAGAGCACACAGTGATATTTTTACACTGATAACTCCATGGCTGCAGGTAACACATTCAGCTACGAAGTCTCTTACTCAACTTGTAAAATGCAGCCAACTTATTAAAAACACCCTGAGCGAGGAGTTTTGAATTCCCTCTGAAGTGTCCCACACTTGCTGGGCTGTCACAACAAAAGGAGGGTCAGGACATGCAGGGTGGGAGCAGTACCTGTGCTTTCGGATGTGCCTGTTGGGAGGAATGCTGAGATTGCTGCTTCTGCTGCAGCTGGGCCAGCTGCTGCCTCTGCATCTGCACCAGCTGCTGTTGGTGTGTCTGGAACTGCTCCTCTGTGATCCCCCCTGTCACTACGGGAAAGAAAGGAGCCACGGTTACACAACACACGCGTGGAAAAGGCAAGAGTGCAGCTAAGGTGGGTAACAAGTGGCTGAAGATGACAGAAATCATGTCAGATGCACCCAAAATCAGATTACGTAAAGGCGAGTCAAGCTGTGTTTGTTTGTTGTGTTCTTTCATGGAATCAATTTGTAACAGAAGATTCAGAGCTTTCCTTGCTTTTAAGCAGTTTCTATCTTTGGTGGTTTTCTCTCCAGTAGCTTTAGGCAAAAGCTTAAGAGAAATTACTTTCCTGGCTTTCAGAAAAGAAGCACAGCCTAAAAATCAGAGCTTAGGACAAAGTACCTTGGGCTGGGCTGGGTGTGTTCTCCGGGAGAGGATTCCTGGACAATTTAATTTCCCTTCCTGCAGTCCCTTACTGTCCCCTTCCCAACAGCAGAACGGACTCTGAGGGAAGCACACGTCTGGCATGGGAGATTTCCTCTGCCAATTATTGTTTTAAATGCAGTAAGAGTTCAGGGGTGCCACAATCAGTTTATTTTTGAGAACCAGGTTAATGCCACCCCAGTAATCTCACAGTCACAACGCATGAAGGGAATGAAGTTAGAAAAGCTGGTTTTAATATTCTCCCCCTGAAGAATCTGCACACTTGGTAAAATGAAAATACTGTCAGGGTTTCATGCTAAAACCTGAGTGTGTGCAGTTAACCCAAGAACTGAGCTCTGAAAGGGAGCAACTTTCTTGGGGAAACTGTAGAGAGAATTCACTTTTCAAAGATTCCCATGCATTTCAACACTTTATCCTCAACTCTGTTTTTCCAAGACTGAAGTTGTGCTGCACCTCAAACACCTGGATCCTCAGGAATATCCTCCTGTCAAGGGACACTGAGCTAACACTAAAACACACAGTGATCCATCTCGCAGGGTTTGGCTCTTCCTTTTACCACTTTTAGTACTCGGGGTTGTCCTGAAATTCCATTGGGAAAAAATACCAGAATTAGGACTGTGACTGCTTAGAAATTAGAAGTGAAACTACTTCTTTACTACTACATTATTAAAGCAGGTTTCAACCATATCAGGAGAGCACTTCAAAGGCCAATTACTTAAAAGTTACTCCTCTTAAACTCTGGCAATATTATAATTTCCAACGCATGTTTATTTTGCATTTAGCTTTACTTTGTTCCTCTGGCAGATTCTTACCTAGAATTTAATTCCAAGTTAAATCAGCTCAACCTGCTACATTCCCTCACAAAACACATGGCATTGCTGAAGGCAGCAGGGCCAAGAACGGCATTATGGAATATTACATATATTTCTATTTTTAAGTTCTGAGGTAACAAATCCCGGAAAATGTGTTTTGTTTTATAGAAAGCTGTTTAAGAACAAGGTTAGATTTCATGTCTTCAATCTCCCTTCCTTCCCAGTTTGTCACAGACCACAAAGTCATGGAATTACAGGATACAGGGAAGGCAATCCAGAATTCAGTATTCCCTTACTCTGCCTTTACGTGCCTGAATTTCAGGTATTTATTCAGTGGCCAGGCTGAGCTCAGCTGTTCACCTCGTTATAAACCAGCAGATGTTCATTAGCACATTAAATATTATTTGCTTCTGCCAAATCAAACACCTGGAGGGTCCTAGAGAGAAAAAAAAAAGCAAACTTTGACCGTGTCCCAAGACAGCCTCTGAGGGCAGGGTTCAGAGCTCTGCAGCTTCAGGGGGTTTTTATTTGATCAGAGCCTGGCTGGGCTGAAAAACTGCACCACAACAGGGCAAAAAAGTCACTTCAGCTCTCCTTCGCAGGCTCCTCTCCTCCTTGGAAGGTTTGCATTGTTATGTCACTTCTCTCAGGGCCTGAAGGCTTTAACCAAAGATCAGCTTGCAGGCTGCCCCAAAAGTGGCTTTGCATTAATTATTCCTGCGTGATATCTGAGGCTGGGGAAAAAACACCTCAAAAAAGTAAAAGTTTGTTCCACAAGCAGAATCCTTCAGCTGGGAATAACATCATGTGCAGCTGGCCTTTCTCTAGGGACAGGCTTTTCCCATTTGCAGTGCTTCCAACATGAGCAAGAGAGTAATTTACCTCCAAAAAGTGGACCTTGATTCATGCACTCATTAGGTATTTTGAAGAAAAGTCTAGTCACATTTTAAAAAAAAAATTCTGTCTGTACAATGATTTTGAGGAAATACCAGAGTTGCTTTACTAATACAGGGAAAAATATAACAGAGGTAAATTTAAATATTCTTGTTGGACCAAAAATCAAAGCAATTCCCCCATTCTCTCTAAAATAAAATAATAATAATAAAAAAGATTAGTTTAAGTACTGCCACTGTTTCCTCTGGAGGGAATTATCACATCAGCTGTAAAATTAACTGATTTCAACAATGACTTCAATAAATGCAGTGACAGTGCCTGTGCTCATTTAATGCACAACCAGACCCTGACCAGCCCTTTTAAAATTTATTCCCTATTTGCTAGTGAGAGAATCCAACAGCAGTGCCTCTTGCTGGTTCAGTTATTTGGGGAAGAACTCTGTTGTCTATTGTGTCTGATCCTGTTCCAGAATTGCAGGATCTGGTTTGTAATTCAAATCTGTGACAAAAAAGGTCCTCCCCAGCCATAAATTCCATGCATAATGTACTTCAACTACTGAGGGATTTCCATTTCATTTAAATGTCTTCCTCAGATGATTTCTAAAATTACACCACGAGTTTATTACTATTCCTCCAAAAAGTGGCTTTGATCCATCAGATTTGGTTTTATTCCTCTTTCAGCTATTTCTTCACCAGCTCTTGGTGTTTATCAATAATCTGATCACACTGAACTGCCCCTTTCTGCCCCAGCTGTGATTCCTCAGGCCTTCAAGTTCTTTCAAGAAATAATTCTGTAAAATACACAGTGCATTATATCTTTTTCATGCAGCAGGAAAATGCTGCTGTGCCAACCTTTTCATGGCAGAGAACAATCTAAAGGTTACAGTGACCACACTGAAAAATTCTGGAAGTATTGGGCTGGAATAAAAATTCTGTGCCTCTGTCAGAACAATTTAATAGTACCCACGAATTCTAGAGATACATTATTGAAGATTAAATACCCATTCCTGCAGCTTTGAGATGGAACATTCCACAACTACAAAAATTATGGAATTTAGAGTCAGTCTATTCTACAATTAATTATCCTGGTTTACAATACAGGATGGAGCAGGGATATGCTCAGGTGCTTGCTGTTGTAGCAGATCTCATCTGCTGTATCTCAAATTTTTCAGATTTTTGGAGAATCGTATCATTATGATTCTTTCCTGATTTATAAAGAAGTGACAGTGTTAGAACTTGAGCCATTGCAACTCTAGCTCACGAAGCAAGTGAGGCAAACACTGCTCAATTTAGGCTTAAAGCAATTTTTTCATCCCTGGATGCTTCCACTATCAACACTTTTTACCATTTTCAGACCTTTTCACGCCTGCTCAGGGTGCTTAGGAACTTCCTACATTTGTTTGAGTCAAAAATGAAAACTGACAAGAAAAATGAGCCACACCCACCCTCCCCAAGAAACCACCAGCTTTGTTTTGCATTCCTAATGAGCATTCTTCTACCCTTAAACAAGCTTAGACCAATTAGTGCCATTAAGACTCAATTAGACCTAAGCAATTCTTCACATGAGCAGAATCCCCACTTTGAATAATGTTTGAATCCAGCACTTCAAATTCTAATGGAAGCAGAGCAGGAAGAAGTGTTTGTGGGAAGTTTCTGAATGTTTTAAGAAATATAAAATAGGCTGTATCTGTGCTTAGATCCACACCAGTGCTGAAGATCTCCTCAGTCCAGCCACAAGGCAAACCCACCAAAATCCAGTATTTTAAATCCCAGAAGAAGCCAAATCCTTGCCTACCTGATATGCCATTCTTGCTGGTGTTCAATAAAGCTACAGATGGTGCAGAGACTCTTTTATTATTCACAGTCTGCCCTGCTTTCCTTGAGGTACATTCTTCACTATCACTGTCCTGGAGATTGAGTAGCCTGGGCTGGAAACACTGCAGTCGACATGATCTGATATTGCTTAGGATTTCAGGAAGGGACAGTCTGTTTTCACAATGTTTATTGGAAGCATTGGTCCGTGAAAAATTAGAAGAAAAGTCTAAAGTCTGGGAAGAGCTTGAAAAACTGTTCAGCATTTCCGGGTCAATCTGCCTCAAGACAGGATCGTGTTCTGTGGATATTCGGTCCATAATAACCCTGATTAAAGAGGAGGAGGAAAATCATTAGCTTCATGAGCTCTTCTGAATACTTTTATCCTTCCAAGGGGAATGAAGAATTAAAAGGAACCCAACTGTACCTTCCACCCCTGCCAATCCTCCTCCTTGCAAATCCTATACATCTCCTGGGGATTGTAAGGGTTGTAAGGCAATGCCTGAACCTCAGTTTGTCCAATTCTGCCAATTCTGGGCTTTCATACGAAGAATTCGTTTGGTCCAAACGAGGCTGTGAAGAAAGAAAAGGCAATTTTATACTCAAAGGGTGCTTTGATTGGGATTATCATGCACAGGCTCCAGGACACAACATGTGGTTTATGTTGAGTTAACCAATAATGGCTTCAGTAGTTGAAAAATAAACTCTAAGACTAACATTGAGGCTGTTAAATACTCTGCTTCTAACAGCAATGGAAAAGTAGGAGAAAATGAAAATAAACGCTTTCAGTCATCTCAACATCTTTTGGCACACAAATTAAAACACAGGCTTAGGGAAAAAAGAAAGGAGGATAAATTCTAAATAAGAGGGAAGCTTCAGCTTGGACCCTTCAGAGCCCAGAAAAGGGGATGCTCCTGCAATTGTCTTTGGACTCAGCAAAGCATCAAAGCTTTGGTGCTGAGGGTGGGAACAGAACTCCAACATCAGCACTATGCCAACCTAAATTTAAAGAAACCACCACAAAACCCAACAGCACTGCCTTACAGCATAATACTGGCATCCTGCTCTTCTCCTGAAAGCACAAGGTCCATCAGGATCATTTTCTTCTTCTGCTTCTGACACTGGTGAGGGTACCTAGAGCAGAAAACAACATCATTCTCCCAGCTGCCACATTTGGATAATTTAATTTATTATAAAAGTTTGTGTTTATCTAACATGAACTGCCATGTTTACGTATCAAAGCACAGCTTGGAAGGAAAACTCAGTTTATATAAGGAGCTTTTAAATTTATTCAGAGCCGGGACAAGCCAGCCTGGCCAAATGCCAGGTAACTGGAATTTCTGCCTCGTGAACGCTGAGATTTTGTGGTTACCTGTGGGAACTCCTCCTCATCGGAGCTGTGGAAGTCGTACTGTTTGATGTCACTCTTGCTGAGCACAGGCAAGGGCTCAGCCAGGGGCTGAGGGGTCACCACACACTCCAGTTTGGGCTTCTTCAGGTACTTCTTCTTCTGACGGACAACATCGGACACCTCCTCCTTCAGAGAGGAGTGGTGAGGATGCTGCTCGGGAAAAACAAACAGGAAATTCTAAAAACTAAGGCACCAGAAAACTGAATTACTTTGTCTTCCAAAGGCTCTGCAGACATTGGAGACACATCACGCAAAATTTACTAAACACATTAAACCCAGAACTTTTCCTCTGATTGTTTTTACAGGTATTTATTAATAAACTGAGCTCTCAAGCCATGTAACTGCCTGAGAGGCTCCTCACTCTGCACTACACTCAGTATGTTGTAATTGCAATTCCTCTTCCAATTATTTTCTGAGATCTCATTTGTCCCTGGCACTTTCAATTTTCTGAACTGCTCAGACATGTTCAAAAGAAACAATTTAATTTGTTTCCTGTTTCTCACAGAGCTGACACTTTTGAACAGATGTGATGGTATTTGGGTTGGCTATTTAAGATTTTTCTCACATAAACCCTCTGCAGTGAGCAACTCCATCGATATTGAACTGTCCACTTGAACACAAATGTTATTAAACTTCAAAGCTCCCATTTGAAAAGATTATTTCACTTGCAAAATTCTCCATTTGAAGGAGAAGCCAGTGCAATTTTAAAAAGTGTTTAAATTTACCCCAAATTAACACTCATCAATAACAGCCTGACTGAAACTAACTCCAGCGATGGAGCTCGGCTTGGGAATCAGAGGAGAAACAGAAGGAATGCCAAAATTCCTGGAGAATCAGGCATTCAGGGGTTTGTATGGAATTCTGGGACCACTAGGTGTCGCAGGTGCTAAATACAAATTTCCAGAGGTCTTCGACTCTCAGCCTCACCCCCAAGCATTTTAACTCCTCATATTTCAGGTCATTTCTTCAGAGACAGGCCTGAATTCAAAGTATATCCAAAGGGATGATGATCCCAGAGGAGTGATGATCCCAGGAACAACCGACTCACAGCAGGAAAAAAATCTTACCTTAACTTTACATTCCTGAACTTTGTGGTGGTTCCCATTGTGGAGAGATGACGGAGTTGTGCCCAGCTCTTTTTCGGGTCTGTTCAGCTTCACTTCATTGAGGATTTCACCTCCATAATCACCCAAATGGTACCTGGAAAAAACAGGATTAGAACTATAGGGCTGCATTTCCACTGGGAAATGTCTGAAAGACACAAACCAGTGTCTTCCAGTAGTCTACACAAACCCCTTCTCTTTTAGCTTCTGAAGTTTATGGTGCTATAATAAATAAATTATAAGAGATGCTTTCAAAGCCTTTTAATGAAAATGTAAACCCTTGGTTTTTATAAACTGGAATTTTACCTTTTCTCCACAACTTCCAACGTTAAATGCAACAGCTCCCGTTTTGTTTTCTCTCTCCTCTTAATCATCTCCAAAATTGTTATGGCTCTGCTAAACTCCCTCCTTAATTTCAACATCTTCTCATAAGATGCTTCATCATTCTTTCGGTTCTGTTGAGAGATGAAACAAATTTTTAGTCAAAAGCAAAAGCCATGAGGCACAAACTGCAAAAATAAAGTTATATAATGCTGCTGCAAATGAGGCTCATGAGGACACTCCAAAGCAGCTTTTCCTAAAGCAGATCCTACTTGGCAAACAAAGCCACAAAAAGCAAACAAACCCAGTTTTAAGACCAAACTGAGAAGAACTTTTCAGCCATTTCTCCCCGTGTTTTGCTCAGATTCCAGGTCACCCCAGTGGAAGTTTGTCAGAAGAAGGAATTCAAGCCTACAATGCTTTCCCCACCTGGATTCCACACACAGTAAGGCTGGACATGTGTACAAAGCAAAATGCTGGCAGACTACAGATTTCCTGGTTCAAGTCATTCCACGCTCCAAACACAAAACTGAACTATTCCCACCGTGGCAAATGGAAATTATCTCCCCTTTTCCCACAGGAAGAGAAGCTTCCAACCCAGCAAGATGTTTGTGTGCCAGGCTCTGAGTTTCAGCTCAAAAAATGGGCAGACGTTAAATTGTCCCCTACAAGATGCTGGACAGGGATCCAAATTATTCCTACCAAGGGAGAAATGTAAAATCCCAAGCAGCAGAGCCTGCCAAGTCACCTTTCTGGTCTGCATCTTCTCAGTTCTCCTCCGGAAGGCCACGTAGGGGTCGTTGTTGGTGGAGCCATCCCTCTTCTCCTGCTTGATCTGGGGGATGAGGGAGGGCCCCCGGCAGTTCTTGCGCTTCCTCACCCAGTAGTCATAGACAGCCTTGATCAGGTAATCATCCTCATTGAGCAGCAGCTTGGCTTCCTGAAGGGTTACGAGCTGCAGGGGACAGGGAAAAGGTGCAGTTGGGATGGGGGTGAAAGGAAGGTCACACACTCACACCCATCGTGCACCTTCTGGATAAACTTCGTTGTTTTCCAGCACCGGAGTAAAGGGATGAAAAGGCATCGATGGAATTTGAAGTACTTAAGCCACCAGTTGCTCTTCCCAAGTTAAATACAGAGTTCCCGATTTTTCTGAACCAGCAGCAGCATCCCTTTCATCCAATGGTCTAAAAGTCCATCAGTCTTTCATGAAATCTGAAAACACCGTTTGAAACAACTACAAGCACAGCATAGAAAGAACTTACTATAGCCTGCAGGTCATGATTTGGGAATCACCTTAATTTGACTATCTTTTCCTAAAAAAATTGGTTAACCTTTATTATTGTGTAATTCTTTGCAGTTGAATGTTGATTCCCCTAGAAGTGAATTTACTTCTCAATTATTTCCCCTCAAAATGTTTACTTTATGCCAGAACAGGACAATGCCCATCCCTGTTTATTCCAGCCCACAGACATAAAGCTGTTCACTTGTTTGCTAAGTTATTTCAGCAGGTGATAGTTCTACACAGGTCATTTAAAGAGAAAAATCAGCTTTTTATATGCAAATCAGACTCTAAATAAATGCAAAAATATCACTAATTAGTCCATTAGTTTAACAGGCTCATATCATCTTTAACCCATTGATTAAATAAAAAGAAAATAGTATTTCTAGTATTACTTAAAAAGAAGTTAGGAGGCACTTCATCTTCCCCATAATTTGAAAAATATCAACTGAACAACTTAATTTGCACTTCTGCAACGTGTCAAACTTAAATCTTGTCCCTACGTTAGGAGAAGCAAAAAAAGGAAATAACACATTTCGGAAAATTAAGGAAATTTTAAGTGTAACCATGGCTACTCTGGAAGTGTTAATTCCAGCCAGAGCAGAATAAAACCTTTGCAATCTATGGTAGAACTAGAAAAACACTGAATTGTTTTAAAAAAAAATGAAAAAATATTGCTTAAAAATCCTTTCAGTTTTGTTTGCCTTTTGCTCCCTTTTTTCCATTAACATATTTCTTATAAAAAATAGATCAGCTCTGCCTTGAGTGCACAGCTGGGAAAGTTAAGCTGAGCCTGTGTTTGCTTGCAGATGCCGGGTTCTTGTATTCCCTGTTTCAACCACAATGCCCAGGAGAAATGGCTGGAACCCCTCCTTGGCAGGGAAGGCATTCCCAGCAGCATCCTGTGATATTCCAGGGGTAAGGCATGTAAATTGGGAGTTGGGAGGCAGCACTCAAACCCCACCAGCCACTTCCCTTCCCAGGCTCCAGTAACATGCAAGAGTTGCTTCTATCTACAGAGAGAAAAAAAAAATCTGTATTCTTGTAACACTTTCGTTTTGAAAAGCATCTTCAAATCTTAAATTTAACTTTATTACTCCAGCAGGGGAAGGTGAAACCAGCATAAGAAGGATGAATATTGATCATGAAAAGTGATCAAGAATGGCTTGAACTGAAAGCCAAAACAGAGTTGTCTTCATCCAAGCTCTAACAAATCCAAGTACACGTTCAACAACTATCATCCAATGTATTCCTTATTTTTTCCCTTTATTCCCATTTTCTTAGCATAGTAAGAAATCTCTGCCTTTCTGAAGTTGCTCCAAAATGGAGAAAATACCATCTTTTGGCCTGTTAACACCCAGCACTGAACTAAATCAGGTCAAGGAACTGAGGCAGAGCAATGGATACCACAATGGATTTGTCATAAAGCCTCATCTCACTGGGAAATAACTCCACCTGTTCCAAACTTCTTGCACAAACTGATCCCTCAGCTGTAGTTTAGGAGTAAATATTTTGGGCTGTAAGACCCTTCTGCAGACACCGCCCTCCTGGAACACCTCAGCATCTGATTTAATCCTGGTACATGGTTCATTCACTGTCTGTGCTTCCAGCCCTCAAAAATCAACCAAAGTCAACGTCCAGCAAAACAACAAAATTGGAATTCTCATATGCTTACAGACATTTCTACACCTACTGAGCATCACAAGCTTGTTCCATACCAACAGTGGTAAAACAAGCTGTAAGCTGTCCCTCTCTAACACACTGTGGTCAGGAAGCAAAATTTAAAATCCACCCCTGCAACCCCAAAAGCTCCTTCCCCACCTGTTCTAGCTGAAGTTACCAACATTGACACAAGAGACAGCAACGTGATTTCTGTGGAATTGCAGACTCACACAAACACACTTCTCCTGTCAGCAGGAAATAAAACCAAGCATCCACCCAGAACCACCCCCCAGGAAAGCAAAACCTCTCAGCGATTTCTTCACACCATACCTGACTAGAACTGGCTTTTTCGAGTCTGTCAACCATAATTTCAAACTGCAGTGGCTTGATTTCCATCTTCCTGTTCAGCCTGTTCAGTAGGGTCTCATCCTCAGAGTCCATATCATAATCTGGCTGCTCATTGTCCAGATTAAAGGCTGGAACACAAGAAATTGAAATGCTGGGTAAGTAACACACTCTGGACACGCATCTGCAATCAGAAATCAAAAATGACTGATAAAATTCCAGACCAGCACTTCTCTGCCAGAACACTTTTTTTATACTAAAAAGTTCCACCATGTAACACACAGCAGTTAGAAGCTGCTTGTCTCCAACTTTCAGCATGAAAGGAATCCTAGAAGTTTCATTTTAAGTGACTTGAAGGGGTGATAGGCACAGAAACTTTAAAATATCTTTGCAAAACAGCAGCAAAGATGTTTGATAATAGTGATATAATACAGTTCCTCCAGAATATCATGGTAAGATATAAGAACTAAGATAATTTTCAATCAAATTCCAGACTTGGAGAACACAGAAGTTCCAATATCATTTCAGTTGCCCATTTTTAAACAGTACAACAAACCTGAAGTGTTGAAATATTTAACAGACTAAACTTTTTCTTGTTTCATGTCACTGTAAAAATCCCAGACCAATCCTATGGGAATTATTACTTCTCCAAAACCACCTCAGCTGTAGATGTGGAGTCTGATTATCCCTTCAGACTCTCCCAACAGTCAGTTCTCAACTTCTCAGCAAAGCTCATGTCTTTATTAATTGTACTAATCAGTTTCCATACTTGACAAAGTTCCTGGTCCTACTAAAAGCAGAAGGAAGTTCTCATTCAGGTAACACAGCAGAAATAAAATTTTACAACAAGTATGAGTAAATTGCATATGACAGTAAGAACTGTTAATAGAAACATTAATTCTACACCTAATAAAACCCTGAAGGGGTGACACACCAGGTACAGCACTCCCAGTAATTCAATCAGCACTGGAATAACAGCAGTTAATAGGTCTGATGAAATATATTCTATTCTTAATAGACAAGCAGCACTATCTTATCTCTGTGCTCTTAACTCGTGGCTATAGCAAGTGCTAATTTAAAAACCTCTGCTACTGAGCCGCCCTGTGTGCTTTGAGAGCACCTTAAAACAAAAACTTGGAAAACCAGGAGCAAAAGAAAACCACAAAACAACACCTTTAAAGCAAATGCCAGTATTTTCCCTCCCACAGGCAGGTGGTAAGCAGTGTCTTCCCACATCTCAGCCTGGCCCAAGACCACCCTCTCTGCAATCCAGTGCAATAAATGAGCTAAACCACTACCAGTATTTATTTATTTGCTCAGGCACAGAAACTCAGCCAGACGCAGCTGGGAAGGGCTAAAAAGCAGCTCCTCAGCATCTTCAGCTCAAGCTGGTACCTCTCAGAGGAGACACTGCCTGCCTGTACCAACTGTGACAACAGCACTTGGCCACAAGAGTTCTCTGACCTACCACACACTGTACCAATTTATTTGAGGAGAAATTAATAACAGGCTGTAACTGTGTGTCAGGAATTGCTGGCAATATTAATTCAGTAAAACAAGCTGCATGGCAAGTTTATTTAAGACACTGTCACTGGGCATGTGACCAAGAGCTCTCCAACAATTAACTGTGCATGAGACTTCAGCTGCAGCTTTCAGCATCAGATCTGCCTCTCCACTGCTCTCATGTGCACTGAAAACCATTAAAGCCCACAAAAGGCTCTGCTTGTTTGCCCTCAGGCAGATGTTGGTCTCACACCAGAAAAGATGTCAACCTATTGCCTGTCAGTAGATAATTCAATAATCCCCTGTGGACAAAATGTTTCCAGCCAGTTTTTTCCCAGCCAGAATATCAGTGAGCAGGAGGATCTGCAACACAGAAGATGTGATGTTGTTCACCTGTAAATTCTGAGCAGTGGCTGTAAATTTCCCCTCATTTCCACAACTGGAAAAGAAGAGTCACTAAAAGGTCTTGAACCATCCACCTTCCAGAATACAATCAGACAGGCTCAAGTGAGAGGCAACCAGGAGACACCACGACAAGCAAAAAGAAAAGAAAAAATGCCCAAACACTTCATCAAAAAGTATCTGAAAATACCATCACCCTGAGGAACACACCGTGGATTCCAGTGATGGCTCTCCAAGGGGGAAGACAGCTCCTGAAGTGACTCCATGGTGCACCTCAGCTGGAAGCAGGAGGTCCCTCCCTCTCTCTACTCAGTATTTTGATAAATATTCAAGAAGATAAGATAAAAGGCATCCAATATGTACTTGCCAGGATCACCACACATCAAACAAATCCAGCCTCATTTTCTTAAACAAATCCCCATGTGATTCCTGTGAGAACAGCAGCAGCCCTTGTCACATATCCCTCTTTTCATGCTTTTCTGTCATCGGCAATGTTCTATTTGTCATGACCTGTATTCATCAGTGTGGTTTCCTTTCAAAGAGAGGGGGTTTACATGGGGAGTGCAGGTGAATGACACTGAAGGGATGGGAGCAGTGCCTGTAATCCACCTGTTCCACTGCAGGCAGGATGGCCACAAACTCTCAGCAGCCTGGGGAGGTGTGAGGGCCTCAGGACATGCAAGGCTACCTCTTCTCCTCTGGAGTTAATCAACCCCAAGCTGGCTTGTCCCAGCTCTGGGACACCCATGGAAGTGTCCTCCTCCCCCGATGTTCATTTACCACTCCTCAAAACACACTTCCAGCAAGATCCTTAATTACCAGATTTCTTCTTTCCCCAAGCACTGAGTGAACTGAAATTGTTCCAGAAAAAGCCATTTTTCACCCTGGAGCCGGCCTGCAGCGTGGCAGCTCCCTGGCTTCCAAAGCCATCACAAGACCCAGGTGTTTATGTGCCCTGGATGGAACCATCCATCACTCCCTGCTCCTGCCATGGCAGCTGGGGGAGCTGCTCCTGCAGGAGCTGCTGGAGAACCAGCCCCATGTTCCAGTCCACAGGGACACCTCCTGCTAATTCCTGGGACATTCTCCTGACTCAGCATGAACCCAGCCTTTCTCCTCCAGAACATCTGCATTTCTACAGGGCACTGTCTGACAGGTCCCAGTGATCCCACCTGGAAAGCTTCTCTAGGAATGCTCAGAACTTGCTGGTTTGCTGCTGCAAACACAACATCCCAGTGATCCCACCTGGGAAGTTTCTCCAGGAATGCTCAGACCTCACTGGTTTGCCCATTGCTGTTGCAAACACAGCATCCCAGTGATCCCACCTGGGAAGTTTCTCCAGGAATGCTCAGACCTCACTGGTTTGCCCATTGCTGTTGCAAACACAGCATCCCAGTGATCCCACCTGGGAAGTTTCTCCAGGAATGCTCAGAACTCACTGGTTTGCCCACTGCTGTTGCAAACACAACATCCCAGTGATCCCACCTGGAAAGCTCCTCCAGGAATGCTCAGAAGCTGCTGGTTTGCCCATTGCTGTTGCAAATACAACATCCCAGTGATCCCAGCCTCTGCCACTCCACCCACCCCCAGCAGTACCTGCCACAGGGATTTGCTTTTGTTTACTTGAGCTCCCCTAGGAACTGAGTTTACACCAACTCACACAAATGCAATTTGTTCTTCAGTGAAGTTACACTGAACTGGGTTTAACTGAACTAAATTAACTCATTTCATTGAGCTAACTAAATTAGGGCTGTGGTTCCACACTCACTTGAAGCTGCCACAGGCACGAGTTCCCACTGAAACCAGCGCTTCCTCTGCCTTCCCTCCCCAGCAAACCACGGCCCTGCCACCCTCTGGTGCCAACAGCAGCAACCAGGCCTGAGCCAGGCAGCAAACTGAGAAACACAGAGTCACCCAACCAAAAAATGAAGGAGAAACTCTCTCGTGAAAAAGTTCCTTTGAAGGATGACTGCAGCTCATTCCCCACTTAATGAACGTTGTTTCATTGTTTCTGGAGGGACACTTGTCTTCATCCCCTTAGCTCTAATTTAGGTCCAATTTAATATCTTTGCTAATTATCAATAACTTGAAATGCATCTCCATGTTACTGACACTACAAATATTCTTGGAAAATTATTAAACGTGCTGGAGCAATTAGAATAGTTCAAGGTTTTTTCTTTACATTCAGCTCAACATCACCTGAGTTGGTGCCACTGAGGTCAACTAATATCTGGAACCTTGCTTATTCACAAATTCCAAGCTTTACAGAGAAATAAACTTTTATCTGCTTGGAATCACTGATCTAAAGAAAAGAATGTAAAAAAAATATTAAAATCTTAGGCTACCAGAATCCCAGCAAAACATAATTTGCCAGAAATACCCACCAGTAAGTATGGATTATAGTAAGTGTCCTCCTGGCACTTCCATCAGTTTACATAACTTCCCTGGCCAAAGTGGGTATTGTTGCTATTTGTGCTTTTAGCATTAAAACAAAATTTCTAAGCAGTTTATGTAGCACAAAGCTGCCTTGTGTCACACCTACTCCATCCAGAATATGTGGGAAAAATTATCTTGGAGCAGTATCTAATATTTATCTTCAGCTCAAATACCTTCTGTAATTCTGTCCAGAAAGACTGTGAGTCTCAACAAGACAAAGAACATTTTGGCATAATATATTTAACATTTTTAGACATGTTTATTAACAGTATTCACAGCATTTCTGGCAGTGTCCAACAAAGAACAGAATAAAATACAATCCTCAATCAGCAGCTTGCTTTCCCTTCATTCAGCCTGCCTTGCTTGCAAGTTTGTTGCTTTTATTAAGGACAGAAACAATTCCTTTTAGTTTATTTTTCCCCATCACCTCTATGGTCTCTATTGCATCACAGAGGACCCTGAGCACATTATTTCCAAAATCTCCTGCTTTGTAAATAAATGGAAAAATTTGGACGCTTCACCATGTTGGTGAGAAATAATAGAAACAAAGGTTTTGCTACAAAGGTAACTCCTGGGAGGAATCCAAGTGACCAAATAACCCCTGAACCACATCCTGCAAAGGACAAACACGATCTGTGTGCCAAGGAACAACTGAACTGTAAGAGTGTCACTTGTCAACAGAACATCAACCAACAGAAGTGGTAAAATTAATCCAGAGCCCACAAAGATCAGATTGATGAGATCTTGTAAGACATAACAAGCTAAGCTCATGCAGAATACTTCATTTTATCTATAAAATAAACTCAGAGTTCCCTGCTGAAATGGAATTCTTCAGTTTTAGCCAAACTCAGAGAAAAGTGACTGTTACCCAGAACAGCCTGAACCCCAGTGGCAGCACAGCTGCCCTGCCAGAACTCTAATATGAGCAGCAGGACAAAGGCTGATTTCATGACAAAAACTCTTCTGGCTTATGGATCTGCACTTAGAGAGAACTCTGGAGTTAACTGATGAGCAAGACAACCCCTCTCCTGCTCCCTGCATCAGTATAAGCAACCAGGAGGCAGCCAGGCAGGTTCAGTTACTCCTTCTCAGGACCAGGAAGGAAAAAAAATTCAAGAAGAGAGGCTGGATCAAGAATATTGGAAGCCCAAGAGCCAGGATGAGGCTCAGCAGCTGCTGCACAGGGACAGAGCACCAGCACAGAGTCAGAAACAAACCCAGCAGCAAAACCCCCACATTTACCAGCAACCTTCAATTCTTGCAGAACTCGAGAAGATACTGGAATTTACATCTATAAATGGATTTCTGAGTCCTCCCACTTCCTGGCCATTGCAGCAACTCTGACCTCAAGACAAAGGTTACTCAGGTTAAATGAGGAGGGGATGAACAGACACCACAACCACAACAACCCCGACGTTTTTAACTTACGTTGGATGTGAATGAACTGCTTTGGTTGCTTGAACTCTCCTTTGTACAAACGATTGTAGTAGTTGACATTGCTCTCTGCTTCAGGGACTGGGATCACCATGCTCTCCTTCTTTTCTCTGAAAACTTGCTGTGCTGAGATTGCCCGCTGCAAATGATGTTCCTGCAAGGGGAAAACGGGAGGGTTGATTTAGGTATCAGTGTACAAAGTGCATGCAAAGACAGCCAGCCTCTTCTCCCACTGTTTTCCTATAGGATAACAGAGTGGAGGCTTTGCTGGCTTTTAGAGGCCAGCAGGATGCTTTTCCCAGGATGTGTTCTCCTGTTCTCCATCATTTAGGGTTCCTAACTGATGGGGAATCTTGGAGCTGCAGTGAATGAACAACAAACAGATGAAGAGAACCCTTTGTTCAGACACAGCCCACACCTTCCACCACACTGGGAAAAAGACAAACGTTCAAACTAAACAAAATAACCTCAACAGAAAATTAGGGCTGGGGAAAGCCAAACCCACCCAAACCTGTCTGAAAGAAAAAGTGTGCAAGATCAAGCCTTGAAAGTCAAAAGAATAGCAAATTTCATCATTCCTGTCTACCCAGCAATCCTTACCGGCCTGCTTTTAGAAGTTCAACGAGTTAAGAGCTACAAGAAGAGTTCTCACAGAATAACACCTGAAAAGCAGGGACTCCCCAAACAGGTATCACTTCATTTTATTCCTATGGGACAGAAGTCACAAATTCCACAGAATCACTTCAGGTGAAACAGAGATCACAATAAACGTAGCAGTTCACGAAGATTTTTTTTTTCCCACACAATTTTTTAGTTAATATATTAGTTAACTCAGTGACAACCATCTACTGTTGTAAGTCAGAGCTAAGCTGTAACTTCTCTCTTAAAAGACTTTCCATGTTAAAATTTAAACCACTAAAAATGGTCTTAGGCTAAGACACAAAGGCCTTGCTGCCTTCTGTGTGTCCAGTGGAGTGACATTCCTCACCAGGACAGGATCTCAGATCCACACAGCCCTCGGGAAAAGTGAAAATCCAAATATAAACCGAGCAAAGTGCAGCCTCCCAGCAGATGAACTGCTGGTGGAACCAGGAGTGAAGGTTTCATTCTGCTTTTACTGCTCTTCCCCAAAGCTTCCCAGATCTGAGGGAGGGAGGATGGCACAGCAGAATATCAACTGGAAATCCAAGCTCAGCTCTGTCACAGCTCCATGGGACCTCACTTTGCCTGTTCAGGGGCTGCAGGTTGTCCTGCAGCCATTCCCACACACCCAACTGCTGGGAAAAGCACTTGTTTGAGCAGGAAAAAACAAACATACACACACAAAATAAAAGGTTTGCTGCTTTATCTTCCTCCCTTTGGCTTTCTGGGTGCCCCTCCCCACGGTTACACTCCCAAGAGGCCAGGATCAACACCAGGAATGGGAACGTGCCAGCATTCCAGTGCCTGGCTGGCAGAGCAGCCTGGCACACACGGCAGTCTGGCACTCACACACTCTGCTACCCACTTGGAAATTCTCTCAAGAACAAGAGTCCTTCCTCTTTAATTCTACAGAATGGTATTTTAAAAAAGAGGAGTGAACGAAAAACCTTTTAAAATACGTAAATGATATTTAATAAATTATCCCCATTTAAATATTAAGATTTACAGAAATGCAAATAATGCAATTCCTGCAAAATCAGAGCAGCTTTGGGAACCTCCTGCAGCAGACGAAGCAACATTAAATCAATCAGGCTCCCAAGTGAGTGCTATTAGAATTAAGACAAGCATGCAATCCAATAGCTGCTGTGATCTGCCTGAGTTACTCCACACTGAATAAATCTGTCACTCCACCATTAAAACGTGTCTTGGAGAGCTTGGCAGCGCTGAGTAATTCAACTACACAAAAATGGTTTCATTACTGGGCTGCTTTCAACTGCTGTCCCTGGAGCTGTGTACCAACAGCCCGCAGCCCAGAACTGCTGCTAGGAAGGGCTTGGTCTGTCCAAAATTCAGAACACCTTTTCCTCTGCAGCCCATTAAAGGGTAACTCCGATGAGTAATTCAGCTTCTCAGCTGTTGTAACACTGTTGGAAGCACACCCAGAGTTCCCAAGGAAGGCTGACAATAGGTGTTAGTACTCATTTCACTATAAAAAGCCTTCGAGCATAACACAGCTTTCAAACAGAGATTTCAGCTTTCAGCAGTGCTGCTGTCACTCCTCAAACAGCAGAGCTCCAAAATAGATAGATAAGCTATGTAAATTTTAAAATTAGGGGGAAAAACCTCAAATCTTTCTGCTGAGCATCAAGTACAGGAAAATTTAAACTTTAACTCCTGAAACAATTCTGTTTAAACAAACCCTGAAGACTTTTATATGAAAGCCGGGCTAACTAAATGGATTTATTAAACCTCCAAAAGTGTTTTTACAGATAGATTTATTACCTGGTATACCAATACAACTTCTGGTCTAGTTTTCACTTTTTCTTATGGTTTTGAAATACACAGACAATATTTTAAGCTCACACTTTGTTCTGCAGCAGGGCAGATCCAAAGGTCTTACACAAAATAACGGAGCATTAGAGAACCAGTGATGACAGCAAACAGAACGTGCTGCCATGGGAATAAAAAGGAGCCCCTGACAAAGACTGATTACCCATTAATTCCTTAAAAAGCACATCCAGACCTTTCTGTCCAGTATGAGTACAAAACTTCAAACAAGCACAGCTTAGACTGGGCTATTTCTTCAACTAACAGCACGAGAAAGATGTAAATGTTTAGTGTGTGTAACGCTGCTGCCTGAGCACATTTACACATTAAACCAGAACTGTTCTCTGAGCCCCTCCCGAGACATTGCAATCCCTCCTTCCATTTCTCCTCAGGAGTGAAAAAACCCTAAAATTCCTGCAATCCTCATACCCAAAAATACTCAGCTTTGGTTGCAGACATTCAGAGCCAGGCTCAAAGCCTAGCTGAGAGCCAGGTACCTTCACTGCCATTCTCTTCACCCCTGAAACACCACAGATTCCATGTTCTCCCTCCACTTTCTGTCTGGGAGTTTCTTCACTACAAAAGGCAGTTCAACAATAGTAATAAATCAACAGCTGTTGGTCCTATTATCCTGAAGATATTTTTGGTAAGCTTTAAGGCAAACAGTGATCAATACTGAATGGAACTTTTTATGTATTTTTCACCAGTATCACAGAATGGTTTGGGTTGAAATCATCTCATTCCAGCCCCCTGCCAGGAGCAGGGATGCCACCCACTGCACCCACTTCCTTTAATCCCCCAAACCAGAACACTCAGACCCTACAGCCCAGTTTGGGTTTTCCTTAAGCCCCCTGCTGCCACCCCCCAAGTACTCTCTGAGAAACAGAGTTTATTGTACTTTAAATAACTGCAGGTTTTTTGGGTTGAGCATGGCTGGAGATGCCCAGAGCTGAACATCATCTTCACACTGAAAAGTTCACCTTAATTATCGAACTCCAATGAGCAATTCCATATTGGATACAAACCCCTAAAAGACAAAGCTTTAGGATTAAATTCACCTGTTCCCATCTTCATTCCTTAAAACTACACCATACATGCAAAGCTACACCTCTTTAGGTTGTTTCACTGCTTAAACTCAGCTTTAACTCCACAGCTCTCCTTGCAAGTAGGATGGAACAGAAAAATGGATTTATCAACAGCTTTCCCTACTCAAAATAAGGTATTTCTAGGCCAACCTGGAGTCAGCCTTCCAACCTACCTGCACCAAGAACTGAATTAACAACGAAAACGTATTAAAGTCTAAATATTTCACTTGTTTTAACATTATATTCAAACTGGGAAAATTAGAAAAAGACATTTTTATCTTTAACACTGAGATTCAGAAGGTAAGAGGACAGAACTGTAGTTGGAAATGTGCAGACTCATCTTGCAAAGTCTCAAGCACAGCGAGTAACACCTCTTGACAGCGCTTCCAGAAAAAAGTGTCAGGAAGATCCAAAGCTAATTTGGTCAGAAGCCTCCCTGCCTCGGAGAGCCTCAGCCCCATCTCCTCCCTCTCTGCACACAGACACTTTTTTTAGAGAAGATTTCCCGGAGCAAAAGTGTAAACTCAAGCACCAGGCTTTGTTTTGTTCTGCAGTTAACCCTTTCAATCCCACAGACCTCTTTTCTTTTCTTTCCCCTCCCTCTGCTCTGGGGTGGAAAAAGACGACTGAAATAAGGAGTCCCACACAGAGCAAGAAATCAGCCTGTGCACCACAAGAATTCCCACCCTTGAGAGCTGAAACCCACTGCTTCATTTCCAATTTATTTTGAAGAGCAAGCATTTCAGTGATTAGCAAAGTTGGTAACACGTATTTTTTTACTGATTTGATAAAGACTTCATCTAGTCAGGAATCAGAGCTGTTTCCTCTTGCACAGGATGCCCTCTTAAAACATTAGATTAATTATCAAGTAATGCAGGGCATTGGACAAACCATAAAAATCCAAATATTGAGTGGAAACCAACACACCCAAACCAAGGCTTTCGAGGACAACTCTCAGCTTCCCTAAGGAGTTTCCAACACTCGGTGGAAGGAAGCTGGAGAAAACCCACAAGAAACAAAAGGCACACAAATGGAAAGGGCTCGTGGAACCACTTCTCAGTTTCACTTTTGCCCATATCAAGTTTTTCCAACATGATATCCCCCACCCTTTCTTAAAAAAAAAATAATCACAAGAACCACCTGCCCCACACTTGCCTTCCAAACTGAATTATGACTGAAGGCCAAAAAAATGTACTAGGGGTCTGCTGCTCTTACTGACACAGTGAGGGGAGAAAGGGGAAGTGGATCAAATTGGGCTGCTCCATCTTAAAAATTCACACGAGTCCCTGGAATGGGTGAAATCCTTCCCGGGGAGGGTGGGGAGGGGCTGGGCTGGAATTCCCAGAGAAGTGGGAATTCCACACTGTTGCTGCCCCTGGATCCCTGGCAGTGCCCAAGGCCAGGCTGAACAGGCTTGGAGCACCCTGGGACAGTGGAAGGTGTCCCCAAACCAGCCTGGGATTCAGGGACTTTTCCATCACTTTCTTCCCTTTCTCAGCTGTCAAACAACTGGAACTTCCCAAAGCAGCACCAAAGCCAAGCCAAGCTTTGCATCCAGATCCTGGGATTAGAGCCCATCACCTGAAGGTATCTCTGGAATGCTGGTGTTGGATCGACCCAAGGGAAAGGTCCCCAACCCTCCTGAGCCCAGCAGCCCCGGGTGACACCTCAGCAGCCCCGGGTGACACCTCCTGTCCAGGCAAAGACATCTCCAGAGGAGGGGAGATGTGAATCTAAAGGAGGAAAAATCCAGTTTGGACCAAAGCAACGCCCAGGAAAACCTTCCTTGCCCCTCTGGCACCAACTGAAGCACTTTAGGAAATAAGAGTGGCAATCAGCCCACAGACCCTGATAAAGGGACAGGGACAGTGAGATGAGAACAGATCACAACCATTTTTGTGTTTCTTTCTGCAGCACCCAATTGAAAAAAACAAGTAAAAAAAAAACCCTCTAAATAACTTTAATTCAGAAAAAGGAAACAATTCAATTTCAACCATCCTATGTCAAACTGGACATGAAACAGCTGTGAGAGATCCCAAATATCATCCCGAGTGGGACAGCAGTAATGTCTGACAACATGAGCAATCTCTCATCCCTATAAATAATGATTATTCACTATTTATGAACATATGGACACACAACTGTCACTGTCTATGGAATGTCAAAAACCCCACAGCAACTAAAACTCTGTATTTTAAAGCTACAATTATTTACACAAGTTCCCAGTCTACCAAAACATGAATATAAACTAATTATTAAAAATAAAATTATTGTTATAACAGTGAATTGAATTATTAAAAAAATCCTTCTGGAAAAGCTGTTTCTGGTATTAGATGGGAAATTTCTGTTTACTAAAGAGTGGGATTTTTTTCCCAAAAAAAGCTTTATGAGCAAATTGTTACAAATAATGTAACATGTAGTCTACAGAGCTCCTTGGGATACACTGGTATCGCTCACAAGGTAACAAACGATTCCATCAGGAATCCTGATTATCCCAGCCAAAGCAGGATGGCAAGGCGCACTGACACACAGAAATATCCTTTAATTTTTCACATCACGAACCCCACGACGCATTTTCAAAGGCTGAGATCCCCCAACAACGAGCTTTGCCCTTTATTAAATCCAACACGACCCACAGAACCCAAATTCTGCTTGGTGCTGGCTGCACACACGAACTGCTCCATGTGACCGTGAGTCACAGAGCTGCTCCTTCAGCGGGGAGGAGGGACAGCCACCAGCAGGGAGAGCTGGAAATCCTCCAGCAGGAGCTGACAGGAGATCGCAGCACCTCTCCCTCTCCTCTGCACTCTGCATTTAACCTCAGCCTGTGGGGAACATTTTCAGCCCAGGATTAATACCCAAAGCTCTGCTTTAACTGAGGCGCACACGCACCTACAGCAGGGAATTTGTATTTTACAGAGTTTTTAAACAAATGGTGTTTTCGTCACCAAAGTGATGCTACCTGGAGTGCTGGAGACCTGATAAACCACACAGAAATCCCTCATATTGTAATTAAAAACTATGCCAGAGATTGGATCTACAGTTTGGACAACTTAGGAAAAGGTTACAGAAATTAAAATACACGCACGGTAACTGATAGAAATCAAAATTATTAAAAATTAACTACAAAATTCCATTTTAAACCGAATACCTTTAACTCAAGAAATAGGTATTATTACTTTTTCAACTTTTTGCAGTATCAGTGTCTCCCTTAATTATCCAGTCTCTGGATACCACTGCAGACAGAGTGTTTTGTTTACATCCAAGTCTGGCACAGGGAATCCGACATCACCGGGATGCCTCAAAGCAGAAACAGTTTTTGTTATGCAACACAGACTGGTCTAAGATACACCAAGTGTGAGCTGCAGCCAGAGAAACGGCACAAAGCTGAGAAAAACAAATTATAAATTCCAATGTAAACAACAGAAAACAACCACGGCAAGGGGGGGGAGGAGTGTTTGTGCTGGTTGAGAACTGATCCGTGCATGAACCACTCCGAGTGTCCCAGGGGACAGGAGCAGAGAGGAGTTTACTGATAGGGAAAACTGATGGAAAAATGGCATCTCACCGACTGGGCAGGGTCTCACAAGTGAAGATGAAATCTGCAACTGAAGATGACACAAAAACATCTTCCAGAGAACAATTCTGCCAATGGCGAGGTGCTGAGCACCCAAACTCGAGAGACCAGAGGTGTAAATGTATTAATCACAGTTAGAATGGCAACAAAGTAAATCAGGGAAATTAAGAACTCAGAATATTTTTCTGCAAATTTTTGCTCCCTTATATTTGCAGCACTTCACCTGCCATGGACAGGGAGAGTATTTTAATCCAACACCTTCAGCCCCATTACACTGTAATTATTATATATTGACAAGTAGGAATTTGCAAAATGGATCAAAAATTAAAACTTTTAAATAGTATATTCTAAAATACTTTATTTCTTTGACTTGGAGAGAGTGAACATTAAATGCAAAATTATGACAGTCTATACTGATACTACTTTTAGTCTCACAGAATTAATTTTCCTACCTCTTACACCTTTTTATAGACAGGAATGCAGTTCTAGTTCAATTTTTCTCTATTTGTTAGAGAAATTTCAGTTCTACAATAGGTCTTCACCACCACTGGCTTTCAGGACACCCAAGGTTTATGTAAATATTAAATGAGTTATTTACCTTCCCAAAAGCTGAACTGTTAGAATGATAAACACGCTGTGGCATAAACAAGGCATTGTTTATTAGCCTTGTTGGCAAAATAAATTATAAATAACCTTTTGAACATCTAGCAACAGTTAAAACGATCTTTCTTACGGAAAACAATTAAGAACAGAGGTTACTATAAGCAGATCTAACGTCTGTTGATCCAAATTGTTCAAGCAGGACATTTCAACTGGTTTCAGTCAAAACAGAAATTGTACCAAGCTGCTTGCTGCTCAGTTCTGCCAAGCAGGAGCACTGTGAAATCTGGCACTCGGTAAATCCAAGGAAGCCCGAGGTATTTCTTTCCAAGGTTTCCTTAAATCGAAGGAAAAGGAAAGACTGCTCCCTACATTTGAGATGTCCCAGAGCCGAGCCATACAGCGCAGCGAGGCCGATTCCCAAGCGCTCTCCTAAGCTTTTGTCATGGAATTACACCTCCTGCCGAGGATCCCTTCCCACCAGGGAAAAGTTCCTGCATAATGACCCGAGGTGTGACTCAATTAACAGCCCGGCAGCTCCCATTGTGCTGCAGGGCCACGGGCACCCAAACCCGCCCGGGCAGCTCTCCCAGCCCTGCTCGCTGACCCCGCGCAGCCTCTGGCCTGCAGCAAAAATGCAGCTTTATCTAAATTACCAGAGCGGTGTTAAGATAGGGCTGAACCCATCTAACCTCGGGATGACACCGCTTCTCCACCGCCATCCCTATCCCCACGGGCTCCCGGTGAAAGGAAGGATGATCCTCTGTCCCACAGTGGCTGTCACCACCCTTTCTCAAGACCCCAAAAAGCAGAACCTCCCTTTTCCCTGCAGGTCGGCTACTCTGGCTCAGCTCTATCTTGAAAGCGCACTCGGAGATCAATGACATTTGTCCCGGGCTAAGCTAATATCCCAAGCACTTGTGACAGGTTTGCTGATAGGTGTTAATGTGATAAGCCCTAATAAACTGCTCGTGAGGTGGAGACCTAAGAGCAAATCTTGGTCGTGCTTAACTTCAACCACAACAAATTAAACCCGAAGCTCCTCAGTTTAACAGCTCCCCAGCGCTCATTCTGATTCACTGTTATCAAACAGGGACCGGAGATCCTGCAGGTGAAGGCACAGCAAGGATAAAGGATCAGAGCTGAGAACTGAAATAACGGCTGGGGAGTGGAACTGAAATGTGCATTTGGGAGGAATGTCACTGCACAAGGCAATGGGACTCAGAGGGAGGGAGAAAAGTACAGGAGCTCAAGGCAGGACAAGGTCTCATACAAAAGTGAAGTTCAAAATTCTGTGAATCAAGATCAGAACCCAGCATTTTGCTGCCTAATGCCAAATATACTTCAGTAATCTCAGCAGTCTCCAAATACTCCCAAAGTAAATAAATACAGGTGCTTAACGCCAACTGAGGAATAACTTACACTGGGAACTGTATTTCCCCAGCAGATAACCCAGTTGATTTTAGTCAAACAAACCCAATTCCTTTCCTAAGCAAAGCGTGCTGTCTTGATTTCACCTGTTTTTGCATGGAAATACAATCCTTGCAGTTTCTCACATAGATTCCCATGCAGTCTTTCCGAGGGATTGCTGTTTTACAGAATATTTGCATGGTTGGAGCTGAAGTTATCCTCTGTTGACCTGCTGTTTTACTCACTGCTGTCCGGGCTTCTTTGTTCTACAAAGCCTCTCGTTTGTAAGGAACTTTGAGGGTTCAACCACAGGTTATGAATGCACAGCCCACACACAAACATCCAGCTAAGAGCAGCTTCTGTCCATGTGGGGAGTGATTTATGTGTATTTCTGTTTTTAAACCCAGACCTGAGTGCATCAGACAGTACCAGGTGGGTACTTCTGATCAACAGTTTAAGTAAATCCTCACATATTTGATACTCTCCCAGTTCCCTGTATCAGAAGAAAATATTCATTATGGATATTTTTGCTGATACAGTTTAACAGGAAAACCAGGACTTGTGCAAAGCTCAAAGCTTCCTGCTTTGAAAGGAGAATGAAAATGCTGTTCCAGGAGCATCACGAGCTCCAGGACACCTGGAAGCTGGATGATGAGCACTCCAAGTTCCAGCCTTACAACACGAACTGAATGAACTAAGAAATAAGCAAGAAAAAAAATTCAAGTTAACTACTTCCAGTCAAAATAATCAGAACTGAGCGTTGTATTTAATGATCAGAGAAAGCTCATCCCGAGGTGATCCCTGAAGGGCTGGGAAGGAAAGTCCCTTCCCACGGGTACTGTGTCAGCATTTCTGCAGCGTCAAACCACGTCCTGAACTTGCCATTCCTGCACTTTTCCTCTGTACCCTCAGCCCTGTGATGCCGTGCCAATCTGAACTGGAAACGAACGGATGTTCAAACAAGGAGCGAGATGAGGGCTCAGATAGCTCTGACCAGGCACTCCAGGGATCACCCATTACCACCGCATTTTCAGCTTCCTCACACCTCAGGTAAAGTCACTTCCCAGAGCCTCCCGTGTGAATGTGCCTCATTACCGAGCGGGATTTCACCTCACAATGCAACTCGGCAATTTCCACTAATAGGTGTTCAAATAAAAACACAGCTATGTGATAAGAAACAAAACCGCGGCTTATCTATTCTGCAACTTTCTCCCTTTCCAGTCAAAACAATTCATTAGCATTAGGAAGTACAAGTCTTACTCATCAGAAAAAAAAAAAACAAACCAACAAAACGAGTGTCCCTGCTCCGTTTCTGAACTCACGAAAGGACACCCTCCTGCTTCCGCTTAACAGCGATCGCTCTCTCACGTGAGTTTAAAAACAAACCCACACAATTTTCTTCCTCAGGTTTAATTTAGAGTAAATTATAAACATTTGTAACATAAACATGTTACAGAAGAGAAAGCTAATTCTTTCACAGCTGGAATCTCCAAGTGAGAGAAATGAGCTGCTGATTTGTGAAACGCTGCGAGTTGGACATAAATCTCTGAGATACTCATACAGAAACAGTTCCAGAATATTCATCAAGAATAAATGGACCAAAATCTGCACTTCTGTACGTACAAAAGATCAATCACCAACTGATTAAACCACATGCCCACACCAGCGAGGCTGGGCTGTAAAGAACAGGGCAGACACGTCACTCGAGCGTTTTAAATCCTGCACATCTGTAAATAACGATGATTTCCAGTGGAAAATATCCCGGAAGGTGCTGTGTGACCCCATGCCACACTGTGCTACAAGACCTTTCTGATGCCACCAAGGCTCCCCGGAGGGTGGCACCAGGAGGAGAGCGGCGTCCTGGGGCCAGAGGAACACGAGGTTTGTGGCTCTGAGCAGCAAATGGAAAACAGCAGCCGCCCCGAGGCTCCAAACAACTTTCACTCGGGGAAAAAAGGCCTTGAGACACTCTAGAAACTGCGACGGCAGAAATGAGTGTGCAGAGATTTCTCTCTCCCTGCGCAAAGTCCCTTTCAAAATAAATCAAACCATCACAGCAGTATTTGCTATGAATTAAAGCTGTTTAGGTATTTCTCAAATATTTAACTACTGTCAGCCACAACAGCCGTTCCTAGAAGGCTTTCATATCATTAAAAAAAAAGTACATTACAGAATTATCTATGTAATACCGGGAGAAGGACAAGCCATGAATGAAACCATCACCACACGGCAATAATCTGAATAATCTAAGAATAGCAGCTCATAATCTTGCCTGGCTGATGCATCTCGTGCTATGTTTATATACTGCTTCAGTCATTTCATTTTGAGGCTATTACATAATATATCAAACAGAGCCACATGTCAGGGCAGAGAAAACAAACCTCGCTCTCACAGAAAAACAACTTTTTAGGACAGCAATAAAGTAGTTTTATTGAAGTATAAATCTAATCTTCTCAGTCATTTAAGCAGCCCATAAGCAGCTTGTTTGCTTGAACTGTTACAGCAATTTTCCATTAACATCTTTATTTTAAACATGATTTATCAAAATAACAGCAATTTTTAAGAATTAATTTAAATACTAAATGCAAACACAGCACTGCGAGATAGACTTTCGAGGCTGAGAAAACCAAATTAGTCTCCAATATTGCTTCATTAGTACCCCAGTGCTGTTCCTGTTAACTACAATCCCAGATTCTAGCAGAGTTACTCTTGGGGAATTCCTGAAGTTCTGATCATAGTGTATTATTATACATAGTAAATTAAAATATAAAACCCCACCATGATAAGACAGAGCATTCCTTTTAATACCAACAGTCAGGTGAGAAAAAGCAATGAGGAAAGCACGGAGCCTCCTTTGACAGCTGTAACCTCGGAAAAGCCAATCCACAGGCACAGAGGTTTGGCTGAGGCGGAGACACGGATTCATTGAGGAAATTCTGGAGGGTGCATTTACTATCGGCTCTGCAAGTACAGACACATCAGGCGACAGCCTCTGTCTGAGCTTACACAACTCCCAGGAGCACAAAACAAACCCTGCTCTTACAGAAAAGCGTTTGAAGATCAGCAAGACAGAGCAGTACGTTCGGAGGACACCAGAACTGCGGGCAAGCGTCTTCAAAGCTGTCCTACTGCTCACCAAAACCCCCAGAAACTCACATTTACCTCAGCGGACAAAAGCTTTTCCACTACGAGCAGAACACATATCACACGTCCACGCCGAACACTGGCTGGCTGATTTGGAAATAACATTAAAGCTCCAACGCTCCACGCGACGCGTCCAGCTGACGCCTCTGCCACGCGATGCACACCAAGCAGCAGCAGCACAAACCACCGGCGTTCAATAACTCCGAGCAGCACCGGGGGCGGCTGCAGGAACACAGACACTGTCCCAAAGCTGCTGTGTGTCCCTGCAGCCCCACATGTGCACAGTGTGTGTGTGTGTGCCGGGCTGTCCTCACATGTGCACGGTGTCTGTACCAAGCGCGGGGGCTGACACGGAGCTGCCGCCGGGCTCGGGGACACCGCGTCCCGCTGTCCCTCGGAAAGCGAGCAGCTGGCCCGGCTCCGCTCCTTCCCCGCGGAGCGGCACAGCACAGCACAGCACGCTGCAGCCACCACTTTCACGCCGCCGCCACCTCGCCAGCTCCAGCCCGAGCGACTTGACAGCCGCTCACAACAGGGCTGGCAGGAGTAGTATCAGCTTGAGTCCACAACGCGCCGAGCACCCCGAGCCGCTCCACCGGGCCG
>VZTG01007353.1:7891-27194 GCA_013397845.1 Melanocharis versteri | reverse complement strand
GGGGGGGCCTTCAGTGCGGCCTCGCCGCCGCCTCCCAGCCGCTCCCGCGCCGCGCCCGCGCCACCATGGAGGGTCCCGCCGCCCCGGCGCAGCTCCCGGCGGGGCCGCCCGTAGCCCGCAGCGCACGCCCCGCAGCCCTAGATCCGCGCCGGGCTCGCTCGGTCCGCTCCCTGCGCCATGGCAAACATGGCGGACATTAACCACAGCCGCTCGGCCCTCCCGGCAGCCCGCGCGGCGGGAGCGGCGCTGCGCGCGCAGCCGAGGGCGGGAGGCTGAGGGAGCCTCAGGGAGCCTGAGGGGGGCGGCGGGAGCGGCCGGGAGTGGGGAGCGCCGGGCGTGCGGAGCGAGACTGCCGTGTCNGAGCGCGGGGCGTGCGGAGCGAGCCTGCCGTGTCCCCGCCAGGTGCCTGAAGTGTCCCCGCAGTGTCCCCGCCGGGTGTCTAAAGTGTGCCCGCACTGTCCCCGCTGTGTCCCCGCCGGGTGCCTAAAGTGTGCCCACAGTGTCCCAGCCGGGTGCCCACAGTGTGCCAGCAATGTCCCTGCCGGGTGCTCAAAAGTGTCCCCACATTGTCCCAGNCCCAGCCGGGTGCTCAAAAGTGTCCCCACAGTATCCCAGCCGGGTGCCCAAAATGTGCCCGCAGTGTCCCTACAGTGCCCCTACAGTGTGCCCTCAGTGCGCCTACGATGTCCCCGCAGTGCCCCCGATGTCTCCCTGCCGTGCCCCCACGGTGTCCCCACAGTGTCCCCACTGTCTCTCCACAGTGTCCCTACGTTGTCCCCACAGTGTCTTCCCGATTTCTCCCCACCGTGTCCCCACAGTGTCCCGGCTGGGTCCCCGCTGTCTCCTCACAGTGTCCCACATTGTCCCTGCCGTGTCCCCATAGTGTCCTCCCTGTCTCCCGCACAGTGTCCCCAACAAATTCCCTACAGCATTCGCACCGTATCTCTACAATGTTCCCGTTGTGCCCCCACAGTATCCTCGTAATGTCCCCAATGTCTCCCCACAGTGTCCCCACAGTGTCCCCACAATGTCCCCACTGTCCCCCCACAGTGTCCTCACAGTGTCCCCAATGTCTCCCCACAGTGTCCCCACAGTGTCCCCACAGTGTCCCCACTGTCCCCCCACAGTGTCCCCACAGTGTCCCCGCTCTCTGGACAAACCAGCAGGTTTCTCTCCTCAGCGTGTTTGGTTAATGTGGGCTTAAAGTGTTCCAGCCGTAAGAACGTCGGGAGGGTTGACACAAACCAACACTTCAGACACAAACTTGAGCCTGCAAAATTATTTTATTTTTTTTTCCACAGAATCACAGGATATTTAGGGCTGGAAGGGACCTCTGGACACCATCCAAGGCAATCAGGGTCACCTGTTGCAGGTGACAGAGGAACACGTCCAGGTGGGTTTGGAATGACTCTGGAAATGCCACACTCACCCTGGGAACTTGTTCCTGTGCTCTGCCAACCTCATGGAAAATTCTTCCTCATGCTGAGGTGGAACTCCTCGTGTTTTAGTTTACTAAACTCCTTCCTCACTCTTTCCACCAAGAGCAATGTCCTGTGACTTGGAACTTAGTAATCCCAAATTCTCACCTGGATGAAGCCTCAGTCCTCTGCCCATCCAGTTTCCTGCATGAGTTGACATGAATCTGCAAAACCCCTCATCAAAGACCTTTAGTACCTCAAATATCTCCTCACTTCCATTTTATTTTGACACCCTGAGACCAGGCAGCTGCTTCTCTCACCTCCACCTTAGAGCTCTCACAGAAGTTTGTCAGTGTCACCTTCTGAAATAAACTGAAACTCTTTCTCAAAACTTCACTGTTTGGATCACTCTGCCAACTGTACCTAATTTCCTTTTTTTTTTTAATTAGAAAAAATAGATTCAGTCTCTGAATTGCCTTTTATTTTTAGTTACCTGTTGTGTTTTTTATTTACGTGGTTTTGTGTAGCAAATACAACTGCTGTTCGTGACAAAAACATGATTTACAAAATGAGGAATAAAGAATTGTGTCAGCTGGAGAGAGAGAGAGAGAGAAGGAAGATGGAACAAGCACAGGAATACACAAGAGGAAAAAAGAAGCAGCAAGAACACTGTTCATCAGCCAAAGACCCAAATTAGCTTGGGAAAGAGATCTGGAAATTATATTAACTACTGCTATGAAAGCATCAGGTGAGTGTTCAGTTGTGGGAGCAAATGAAGCTTTAAAAAGATGAGAAAAGGAACAAACAACAAAACTGTGTTAGACTGCACTTACTTATAATTCCCTTATTTTTATTTCGTTAAGACAGACAATCCTTGCCTTGGATTAGAATGAACAGCTAAATACTTAAAATTTGTGTGGTTTAGCTTAGAATTTATAATTCAGCACCGTTTTGGAAGCGGCCGAACTTCCCAGAGCCGGGATGGGTTTGGTGCCCCTGGAGCCGTGCGGGGTGAAGGGGCAGCAGCAGAGGGTTGGCGTTCCAAGGGGTGATTTTGACACCGTCCTGCACGAGCTGTATTTTCCACCTGGATGCCATCACCTGGGGAGTGCTGAGGTCCAGCTGCACAGGTGACATCCCTGTGAGAGGAACAGGCACTTCCTCCTCGAGTACTTCCTCGGGTGGTTAAAAGACACCACGACTTTCCTCTTTCTGCTTCTGCAAGAAACAGGCGTTTTACACACTGCTGGAAGATTTTCCTTCCCCCTTTTCAGTCAGCACAGCTGAACAATAGATAATAACAACCTTTTCCCTTTGTGTGCATGTTCTGCTCTTTTCCCCTGCTTAAATAAAAAAAGAGAAAAGTACAAAAGTGAAACATATTTACCCTCCAGGTGGCTCTTAGTCCTAAACTCATCCCATTATTTTATTTCTACAAGCAAAGCAATTTTTTTTTAAATGATGCCCTGTAGGGTACAGAAGGGGTTTTTAATGTAGTCAAAAAAGCCATTGCACAGAACTGAACATGGGCAGAACTAAAGTTTCAGCTTACATTAGTTTAGCTTTAAGCCAGAACCATCCATCTTTTAAGCACATAATCTGATGTCTTCCTCTTGTAAAATACTATAGGTTTTCTGAAGAATTTTAGCTGTAAAAAAAAATTATGAACTGTAACTCACCTGTAGATAAAATAATTTACTTTGCATGCACAAATCAAGGAAACAGTGTCTCAAACGAAATTATTTGTTCAATAGCTGAATTCTGACTCATCTTCAGAGGGGTAATGGAATTGAATATGCACATTTGAACCCTGGATAGACCAAAAATCCTCAGATTTTATTTAAACATATATATCAGTGGAAAGGTCAGAGCTGTGTAGGCTCAGGGGCTTTATCACATCCTTGCTTTTGCTTCTGCTTCTCCATAGTGACATGTAACACAAGGAATCCTTGTTCTCACCGTAGCTGCCTAAAGCCTGGGATATTTCTGGAGGTATTTTTTGCAGATTTATCCTGTTTATTTGTTGTTTGGGTGTTTTTTTTTTTCTAATAGTTCATATCTCACTGCATTAATCTTCTCCAAGTAGAAGCATCACTTACGGATGATTAGCTCAGTGTACATTATTTCAGCATGATACAGCAGGAGCACGTACTACTTCTTTACTCTGTGTGTTGTTACCTTACAAGTACAAAAAGTAGCTTAAAAAAAAAAGCTCAAAGAGCGTAGAAACAGAAATTCCAGAAGTGATGATGTGCCCTACCAAGGCACAGTGCTGGGTGTCCAAAACCTTTGTTCAAGGTGTTAAAAGAACTGGAGTTTTTCGGGTGCTGCTGACTTGATTGTAAACACACAAAAGTAATTGAGATATGAAGTGTACAAAGAATCATGTGCTGCCTTTTGTGCCAGGTCACGATATATGAAGTGTACAAAGAATCATCTGCTGCCATTTGTGCCAGGTACAGGCTCAGAAGGTGCAAGCAGGAAAGTGATGCTGACAATCCACACCACCGAATATTCCCGGTGTTGCTGCTCCTGCCGCTGTAAATCCCAGATTCCAGCTCTTTACTGAGGGGTTTGATCTCATGTTTAAGCAAATCCTCACTAGAAGGAAGCCTGAAAGTATCCAGCAAGGCTGGCTTAGTAACTCCAGCACAAGGGAAAGTGCTGAGCTTTCCAGGAGATCCATGAATGGACGAGGGGAGTCTTTTTAAAGGTTATGAAGTCCTTCTTTCTCCCCGTGTCTGAGAACTCCGATTGAAGTGAAAGGAACCTCTGTCCTATTCATTTCAAAGGGGGTTTTGTCAGGAAAGAAGAGCTTGATCAAAGTAGCCAGCAAGCATGCTTAGTGCCTAATGCTCAGAGTTAATGTATCATTCCCAACCATTTCTATTCCCGATTATTCCAAGGGTTTAGGGAACTGGCAGCCTGTGCATTTTCCCCTCTGAGGTCACCCAAACCTATCAGCCAAACCCTGAAATCTAGTATGGAATAGCTTCCTGGGAGACTTAAAGCTCCAAGTGAAAATTATATTTGAAAATGGAGTTAAAATCTCACGCCCAACGCCAAAGAAAACGAAATAAAAGGGCAGCTATGAAAATAGCAGATTCCCCAAATTACAGCAGGAAGGGACAATGATGAAAAGCAGCAGGAAGCTCCTGATTTGAGAGTTTTATATCGAAACTATTTGTGTCAAGAAATAGGTTGAAAATGAAAGGGAATTGTGCTTTGTGTGTGGAGGTTACCACAGGCATCGGGAGCTCTTTAAAGGAACCTGCTGCAGCTGTTTCCTGTGGTATAAAATCTTGGATTCTGACTCAAAAGATAAATCTACTCTTGACTGGGCTCTTTTACAACCCAATTCAACAAGTGAGTTCACCATAATGCAGATATGAAACCAGAGGAATTTGGTTTGGAATTATCAAGTAAAGCTATTGGGCACCTGCACGAGTGCAGCTCAAAACCACAGAAGTCTGGAGTTTTAGCACCAGGAAAAAGGTAACTTTACAATGCAGTGACCAGTGAAAAAAATAATGATTGTGACTGGAACTAGAAAAGCATTGTTAAAATCAGTACGTAATAAGGATGGTATTTATGCCCTTTAATTTTGGAAAATAAGAGTAGAGAGATTTAGAGATTTAGAGAGATTTCAACTGTCATTTAGAAAAACATCACAGAGAAAAATCATGAAGACTGAGTTTACAAATGTATACAAATCTATCCCAAAATCTCACAACTCAGGAGGCAAACACAAGATAAATTTTTTATTTTTTTAAATCAATGTGTTTTGAGGAGCTGGGAGTTCCCCAGCTTGTGTCAAAAAATTAAAGCAACCCCCATCCTCCAACTTAAAATATCAATAAAGTAAGACTCACGGAGCACTGAAAACTGTTTTTATTTTTATTCAGATTTCAGAAGCCAGAGTGGAGGACTTGCCATAAAAGGGACTCTGGAAAACTCTGCTCCAGAAGTAAGAGATGCTCCCTTTCCTCCTCAGAGCTCTGTAGTTCTGCTGGATTTCAGCACAAGGGTAGAAGTGGGGCTGCTTTCTAAAAATAAATTCTCAGATAACTGTAAAATTGTAAAATCACAGAACGGTTTGGGTTGGAAGGGACTTTAAAGGTCATCTAACCCCAGCCCATTCCATGGGCTGGAACACCTTCCACTAGATACAAGTAAGAAATGAAGAAATCCACCAAGTGTACCTTTTATAAAAATAAAAGCCACCTAAAAGCTCACCTAAAAAACCCCAACAAACCCCCCTTGACAATTGCTGCCGTCTGGATTAATGCCCTGGATATAACAATTTTTCTTTCTGGTCATTGATGGCAACATTTTCCCTACCCACCTTGTTCTGAGGTTGGTGCCATGGCTTTGTGCTGGAGTGGCAGCACCCACTGGATTGGGAATGTTTAATGTTCCCTGCAGAGAAAACCCTGAAAACCCCGAAAATCTCCCCAGCTGGGGTAGAACCACTGGGAGAACCATTTCCTGCTGTGCAGAAATGACCCAGGTCTTGCTCCTGGAAGCAATTCCCCTGTCCCAAATTGCTGGTGCCAACTGGAGTCAGGAGATGTTTCCCTAGAAAGGAAGATTTTACTTTTATCTGTCTGTGATGCAAATCAGAGGGAAGCTTCTTGTCACTTGTGTGGCAGCAGTGTCACCGTGTGCTCTGTGCTTCCCCCATTTTCCTGTAAAATGGGGCTGAGAGCCATCACAGCAAAACCAGAATCTCTCAGCAACGTTGCTGTGCATCAAGAAACACAAATATTTGCTGAGCTGCAAGAAGAGTCAAAAGGAAAATGAAAGTGTTTCCTTGGCAGTGAGGAGTGGGGACAATGTTTGCAGTGCTCCCTGCACACATTTGTAATAACAAAAGGAAGTTTTGAGCTGTCGTGGGGAGTTATGCAATCAACATGCAGATTTAAAGATGTATTCAAGCTTCACTTTGCTGTACTTCCTTGTCACAGGGTTTTTTTAAGAAAATAGTATAAAAAAAGGCATTTTTACTATGCAGACATCAGTCACAGCGAGGCTGATGCAGTATTCCCACTTCCATTGCCATTCATCCCCGTTCATTGAGATCTGCTGCTCCGTGTACCATCAATATCCATAAACACACCAATGCTCTGGAGAGCTGCTGCATGAGAGTCACACCTTTACAGCAGCTCCTGCTTCCTCAGGAGCAGCGGGAGCCCTGCTCAGCTCAGGAATTCCTTCTTAGATACAGGCTAAAGATTCCACAATGCTCCCTGAAAAGAGAGGAGAGCTTTGCCCCTTGGCACATCCAGCTACTCCACTCTCGTGCTTTTGGTTAAAAAACCAGAAGTGGAAGGGGGAGCAGTGAGGTTATTTTGGAAGCTGGAGGGGGATTTTGGACAAGGATGTGGAGGGACAGGACACAGGGAATGGCTTCCCACTGCCAGGGGGCAGGGTTAGGTGGGATATTGGCAAGGAATTGTTCCCTGTGAGGGTGGGGAGGCCCTGGCACCACACACTGCCCAGAGAAGCTGTGGCTGCCCCTGGATCCCTGGAATTGTGTGTTCCTTGTGTCCTGGACAGACTTGGAGCATGGACAGAGCAGGACCTGCTCATAAAATTCCTCTGAACTTCACGAAGAAAAAAAAGGAAGAAAAGAGTGAGGAGTGGGAACTGAATTGTGGGCACGGGGCAGAGCAGACAGGGCAAGAGGGCACTGGTGAAAGTGAGGGAATGGCAATTCCTTCAAGTCCCAGTTTTCACTTGTGAGCCTTGGAAACTTGAAAATTAAGATCATGGATTACTCAAGGTAGTGACAAGATGAGAGGACAAAATTTTAAGCTGCGCCAAAAGAAGTTCTTTTTAGAAGGAATTTCTCCACAGAAAGGCTGATTGGACGTTGGAAGGGGCTGCCCAGGGAGGTTTGGAGTCCCCATCCCTGGAGGTGTTTAAGGAAAGACTGGATGTGACTGTTGGCAAGGTGGTGATCACTCACAGGTGGGACTCAGTGATCTCAGAGGTCTTTTCCAGTCAAATTGATTTCCTGATTCTGGAATATTTGTGGCTCTCAGGGCACTGCAAACACCCAGCTTCCAGAAGCCCAGGTCCTTGGGAAGAGGCAGGAATTATGGGAGAGCCAATGCGGAGAGGAGCAGGAGCAGCTGAAAACTTCAAAGAGAACTGAAGAGGTGCCCAAACCACGTGGGACCATTTCTGTGGAGCCTGCACAGACATCCCACAGGAAAATCAGGGAATGTCACAGGTGTGATGGGAATTTCTAACCCTGCAATCCTAAATAATCCTAAATAATCCTATGAGATTACAAAAAAGGACATTGGTGCTTCTGGGTACTCCTGGTATAGGAAAAAAATCTTCTAAGACAAAAGAATGGCTGGGTTTGGTAATGTTTCTGCAGGTACCTGAGTTGTGTCACTAATTAATCATTCTTGGAAACAAAGGAGAAATAAAGGAGTGGAAAATAATGCCATTATACAATAGGAAAATTGCATCAGGGTTTCATCCTTCAATTGAAAAAAATGCCAGTGCAATAGGTGGGTTTTCAAGGAGCCCAAATGAATCCATCCCCATTTTCCCCAAGTATTCAGTGGTTGGCTGTTAATTAATTTCTTTGCACAATTCTCTCTCGATTTTAAACACGCAGATATTTCGTGAGCTTTTCCTGAAGTCACAGGTTAATCCTTTCAAGGAAAATGATCCATAAAGCTGTGAGGAGCTGTAATCCCAACCTGTCTGGATTATCCAAACTCCACTTGTAAGATACCAGGCTTAAGCAAGCAGGGACCTCACGTCACCTGGGACACATTCAAATATTCTAACTTGGGAAGTTGTGGTTCCATGCCCGGCTTTCCTTTCCTGCTGGCACCTCTTTAATAACAGGTTTGGTTCTGCTCCATCACCAGCTGGAAAGGGAACAGGTTCTCCCCGCGACGGGACAACCACAACAAGGAGCTGTAGGTCTTGGCACACTGTGGAGTTATGAATTTCCTGAGGAGCAGCTCTCAGGTCTCCGTTCCTGTGGGAGAGGCCTGGTGCTGTTTAAGCAGCACCACTGGAGCTTTTCCTTCTCCCCAGCTCGGGGTGGGACTGGAGCCGTTGGCTGCAGCATCAGGAGTTGGATGATCATTGTTCCCATGGATCCTGCTGTGCTTTGGCTGCCATTTGCCAATCTCATCCCTGCACTTGGCTTATTCCCATGGACACATCATCATTCAGGCCATGCTTGGAATAGATTAAATTCCATTTTTCCCCCCTTTCAGCCATACCTGTAACGTGTCAGTGCTTACAGGGTTCATTTCACTGGGATGTTCCTGCACGAGGCAGGGAGGAGCTGGAGCTATGGATTCATACTACCAAACCCTGTTTCCATCTGCCATGTGATTGATCTATAATCAATCTATAATTTATTATAACCATCCCCACCTCAGGTCCTGCCCTTCCTTTCAATATAATTTCACAGCTGTTTTGTTCTAACTGTTTTTGGAAACGGTTTTATTTACGTTGCCTATTTTGTGTTTAGCTTTTAAATTATAATTTCAGTAAATTCCCGTTATCGTCATTCAGGGAAAAATGGCCCTGTTAATGTAAAGAGCCATATGGTGTCAGTTTAAAAGATTCAGTGCAGTTGATATTGGCATAGGAATCGAGCAATATAAAAAAATCTTTGGGAAAGGTCGAGTTGGTGTCAGCAGTGGCAGAGCAGGGGCTGTGGTAACACTGAGCTGTGTGGGTGCTGGTGGCATCACCACATCCAGGGGGAGTTTGCTACTCCAAAGCCTCCCAAAAGCCAATATTGAACATTAATTTATCAATTGACTTTGGAAAACAAGTTTAATTTCATGTATGTCCGGCAATCCCTTTAGGTCTGGTGCTGAAAACATAAATTTGTGTTTTAACTCAGAATTAAGAGAATTTTTAATTCTCCAGTTTTGCTTTGACAGGTTTGCAATATAAATCTTGTCTATAGAAATCGTATGTGCAAACTTCCCTGAACGTATTTTAAAAGTCTCTTATTTAAGCAAGTGCTTAATTCGAGCATGACATGTGATTTGCCAAACAAACTTATGACTAAGGCAACACAGAGTGAGTTCAGTAGGACCAAAATTTGCTCCAGTGTGATTCATCAATGAGTAAGAGTGATGCTATCTGGAGTTTTAATCTAAGCACAGATTTGAATAATGACCTGAATTTTTTGGAAGAGCAGCTAGCTAAGCAAGAAAAAGGGGGAAAAAAAATCTGTAAAGAATTCTGGGCTTGATATCACCACCTATTTTCAGCTGTATGAGTCAGTGAGCCATCACATGGATTTGCACAGAAATATCAAAGCAAATCCCACTTCAAACCCACACCACTTCCCAATATATCCCCTCACTCATCGATCCCAACAAACCAGGGAACGTCTGTTTGTCTGAAATAAAAGAGAGCAGGGCTACAGCAACAATGAACTTCTTAAAAACAAAGCCCCTAATTTCCTGTGAAACTCCTGCCCAGGCTGATTTTCTGAGAAGAAATTGTCACTCCAAAAGTGCCACTTGCTGAGCTCAATCAGTGGAGCCTTTCCCACGTGTCCAGAGACCCAGGGAGGGAAATTGTTTTGCAAAATTGCAAAAAAAAATTGTCTAAACTGACAGAGATGGCGACGTGTGCAAATATTCCTCAATAACAATGATTGAGGGAGCTGCAGCTGCCATGCAAGACGTGAAATCTGACACATTTCTTCAATATTAGGAGCTTATTGGGATATAAATGTGGATCCAGGGGAGGAACATCATTTGTAGTGGTTCATGTTATGAGACATGAAGGCAATTACTTGCTCGAAGAAAACATAATTCAGTCTGTTCCAGAATAGTTCTGCTAAGTCCCATCCTAGCAGAAGATGAAGCTTTGAAAGCCTTTCATTTTTTTCCAGAACATTCTGCAATGTTTTGCAAGTTGCTGCCAGATGTGAGGTTCTCTGGAAATTAAAAGAGGGATTTAGGCAATATTTTAATGTGATATTCAGAACTGGAAAATTTGCACGTTGGAAGATGAAAAAAATGGATTGTTTTGTGCTTTTATTTCTTTTATTGACCAGAAAATCCTCTGTGGATTTGTAAATCCTCCCACCTTAGGACACCCTACTCTTCTCCAATAGTTTATAAACCCCTATAACTGAAGATTATTCGGATCTCCCACTATAAAGAGAATTTAGCTGTGAATTAACAGAATTAAAGAGGAGAAATGGGGAACAACACAGGGTCATCTCATTAGTTGGCAAGGTGGGCATCAGTCACAGGCTGGACTCAGTCTTGGAGGTCTTTTCCAACCTCAGTGATCCTGGGATTCCGTGATTTTTCCTTGCACAAGTTGAGTGTAACCTTCTGCTGGGAGTTCTTCCGTGCCAGATGAACCAGGACAGGCGAGTAGGAACCGTGCAAACCCAAGGAGAAATTCCTGCTTTAGGGGAAGCGGTGCAGGAAAGCTCCTGCTGGGAAAGTGCTGGATGGCGGAGTGGGACCTTAAATCCCATCCCATCCCATCCCATCCCATCCCATCCCATCCCATCCCATCCCATCCCATCCCACCCCATCCCATCCCACCCTGCCATGGGCAGGGACACCTCCCACTGTCCCAGGCTGCTCCAAGCCCTGTCCAACCTGGCCTGGGACACTGCCAGGGATCCAGGGGCAGCCACAGCTGCTCTAAGTCATGGATCAGGGCTCTGTGCTGTGGAAAAGAAGCTTTCAGAACAAAAAGAGACTCAAAGCTCTCGAAAGATGGGAAATGTGAGTGAGGAAACACACGTGCAGTGTTATTCCAGCACAGAACAGAGCATCCCACACGGGTTGTTCAGGAAGCAGCTGGAGCTGCAGTTTGGAGGAATTCTGCCTGCAAATCCATCGCTGTGACTTCCATGGCAAAGCCACACTGGAGGTCTTTTCCAACTTCCTGCAGGGAATACGAAGGGCACAGGGAAGTCAATCCCCATCCAGCATTCCTCCATCATGGGCATCAGGGCACAAACCGCGTGGCACAAGCTCTACCTCATGTGTCTTCTTGTACAGCAATGTTAATTTTATCTTCATTTCTTTTATATCAATATTCTTTATTTTAAAATCCAGTGCCATATTCTAATTCTAGCTCTTAGCTTAAACACTGTGTTAATAAAATCAAATCTGATTGACTGGAAACAACGAACAAACATCGACACGCTTCAGTGGAGTCCAACAGGAGCACGAGCTCCGAGCGTGGCTGAGATGATTTGAAGGTATTTAGGAGAGGAACAGCCACGTCCTGCTGAGACTACTGAGAGGTGCAACTCCCCCTCCTCAAACACCAGGGGTAACAAATCCCCCAAACTGGCAGCAAACAGACACCCAAACAACCAGTGATTGGAGAAACCATGGTAGGGAGAGAGAGGAGAGCTGTGTGCCTGGCCTGCTCCGATGGAATGAAGGCTGGAGAGGGATGTGATTGCTGGCTGGAGAGCCATCAGCGATCACACACCCAGAGGAGAGGCTGAACAACTCCCAGAGCAGGTGGAAACCAGCGCTGGGGCTGGAAATCAGGAGACAATTGCTGCTGTGGGGTGATAGCCCAATCAGAACAACAGCAGGAAAAAGTCAAATATGCCCTGATGGAGCTTAAAAACTTCCAAGGATTATTCAGTGCTCTGCTTGGTGGCCCTGGCTGAGGCTTCCCCACAGGCAGAGCCCTTGCACCACTATTTTGGGGCTGAATTTTTTGTTTTTAAGCAAAACATTTTAGCCTCAGTGATACAGAAAACAAAGTCTCCTCCTGGCACCAGGAGCCAGAGCTGTGGAAAAATTAGGAAAAGCAGGGCAGTGAGATTGAAGGGAGGAATAAATTTCCAAATATCTTTGGAGGGAGGGCTTTGTGGAGTGGCAAATCCAATTTTCAAGGAGCAGTTAAGCCCTGACCCAGACGTGTGAGCAGGGAACTGTGGCAAGAGTCCTCGCCAGGGTGGGTGGGAGCAGGGTAAATTTAGCTGGGTTTGTTTGGAGATCAGACTGTGCTTCTCACTCTGCCGAGGAGATGCTCTAGAAAAGATTCCAAACACCCCCGTGTTCCTGAGCTCCCCGAGAAGTTGAATAGGTGCAATTGTCTGCAGGGCTGGAGGAGGAGTTCTCTCCGATTTCAAACAAAAAAGAGATCGTGCAACTGGAGTTAAAAGCAGCAATTTCTGAGACAAGAAAACTTTCGATTCGTGGTTATTTACCTGATGTGATGGGTCTCGATGCCCTTCTGCAGCACCACCAGCAGCTGATTGAAAAGAAACCTTGCTTTTCAACTTTCCTTTTTCTGAGAAGTGGAAACTTTGAGCCATTTTACTCATTCTTTGGTTCCAGAAACAAGTACAAGGGAACGGGAACTTCTGATCAGCTGTGCCTTACCAGGGCTTGGTTTTATTGAAGAGGTAGAAATAAACTTCTTTGAAGATTAGGAGTTAGAAATTAGGAGGCCTCTAAGTGAGGGACATTTTTAAGAAGTCTCATTCCATCTTCTAAGGATCATTAAAAAAACCCCATGAACCACTCCACAGACCTGATCATTAAGGCCATGTAATTAGTTACAGCTCTGTGACACATGTTATTAATCACATTTGGGCAGACCCTGGATATTGTTCATTCAGATCAGCTGAATGTTGCCCCAAAAGCTGCGCTCAGGGAGCCTCCCCCATGTCTGGGATGAAGGGATAACCCTGCTTTCCCTGCAAATGGCAACAGGTGGGAGCACAAACCCATCTTTTCTTTTCTTTCGAGTGGGAATGGTCCCTCCTTGGCCTGGCCCAGCTCACACTGAGGGTTCTCCTGGCTCTGACCAGCTCAGAACAGGGACATTGGCTCTTCTGAAAACACCTGACATCTCTGAGATGTTCATCTCCTAAAAGTTTTGGCATCCAAATCGATAACCTATTCCACTTTCCTTGCACTCAGTAAATAATGTGCTCATTTTGCTGCAGGTCCGACGATCCTCGGGATACAATTCACTCACTTTTGCTGTTTAACCCATGATTTTATGAGACACTTAAGTCATCCTCATCAGGCAGTTAATAGGAGGGTCCTTGTCAATAGCTAATGGCAACATCTTCCTCTGGAAACTAATTAATGGAAGTGCAGCATTCCTGTCCTTTGGAATGTGGCTCAGTTCAAAGCTCTGGCTAGCAAAACACGAGAAATCATCACAAAATATGTACAGGTGCTTTGGGGTTTGTTAGGAAATGTCCTTTGGATAGTTAGGAATTGCTTAATATTAAAAAATTATCTTTTAACAAATGAAACTCTTTCAGCCTCAGCTCTGGAAGATGTTTTTAATCTCCCCCAGAGCTTGACCTTAAATGTACAGAGATGTTTTTACCAGGGTGAGGCCCCGACCAGGTGATGGGAACATTCCTGCCACAGGCAGGGACACCTCCACCATCCCAGGCTGCTCCAGCCTGGCCTTGGACACTTCCAGGGATCCAGGGGCAGCCACAGCTTCTCTGGGCACCCTGTGCCAGGGCCTCCCCACCTTCCCAGCCAGGAATTCCTTCCCAAAATCCCATCTGATGCTGCCATCCCTCGGTTTGAAGCCATTCCCTGTGTCCCCTCCATTCCCCGTTCCTGTGACACGCAGGATGCAGTGCAGGCACAGCCGTGATAACATCTTGTTGTACACATTCCGTAATTAATTTTAATTTACTTAATTAAGAATTGAGTCTTTGGGGAAGGAAGATGAAAAAGTTCCTTCATGAACTGACAATGGGCAATTGTTCCCAGCTTCTTATCCTGGAGGCACAGGGGATAATGGGAGCTACAGAAATCCTTGGACAGATTGATTCCATGGATGTGATAGGAATCCCCCGGCACTCGCAGGGTAATGGGCACCTCCTCGCTCTTCCCTCACCACTCCCCGTCTTCCCAAGGAATTCAACTCGCCTTCAAAACACGAAAAATTAAAATTTCTCCACAAAAACCAATTTTCATTTGAAGACTCACAGCTTGGGACGTTCCTGAAGTGCGCGTGGATTTAACCCTTGCCAGAAAAACCAACCGAACGTTAAATCAGCGGACGACAGAATTTGGGGAAATGATGTTATTAAAATTCGAATGTGGAAATTCCCAATCCTTTTCCCCGGCATCCATAAAAATAAAATGATATAAAAGAAATCTGACAGATGTAGCGTCATATGGAGTTGCTTAATGGCAACGCTCAGCCTTGCAAGAAAAGATTTACAGCCACAGTCACTACTAAAAGTTGACATTTGCATTGAATAATTCATCATTTGCTGCTTGCTGGGCTTTGTTGCCTTTCTTTTATTCCTCAGTGGTATCAGCTCTGCTCTCAGCGAAGCCAATCAGTTCCAGCAGATGCAGATATTTTGTTGTTACTACCAAAGCTTGACTCTGTTTTTAGCTAAACCCAGCTTAAATCTGCCCCGGCGAGGACTCCTTGCCTGCCACAGATTTGATTTGCACCATTACCGGGCTCTGGCCTAATTCCCCCACAAGCATCCCAAGTATTTTAACAAGGATCACATGTGCCTTGGACAGCAGTTTCCATGCCTCACGTTAGGACAAACTCCTTCCACCTCACTCTTTGTGTGGATGCAGCTGGGGACACTCCTGATCCGAGGTAAAAGGTGTTGGGAGCTGCACCTGGACCCAACATCTGGACAGAAACTTGTCAAAGTGGCTGCTAAAACATGACTTTTTGGGCAATTTTATGAAAGTCGTTTTCCCCTTGCTGGTTTTAGGGTTGCAAATACCACACTTGTGCTTCCATGAATCTCCTAAAGTTTGTCCAAATTTTTAAAATGCATTTTAAAAAATTATATTGTATTTATTTACTTATTGTCTAACACTTTGTAGTCTATTTTTTATCGTTACAACCGAGTTGTAAATGACAAAGGTTTATTCCTTCCCAAGTTGTAAATGACAAAGGTTTATTCCTTCCCAATATCCCATTTGTTATCCCCCATTTTGTTACTTTGGTTCATGAAACTCTTAAGGCCAAGTTTGGGAACTGCAGATTCTCCTTTTGGTCCCAATTAAACCAATGAGGGAAAGGAAAGGAAAGGAAAGGAAAGGAAAGGAAAGGAAAGGAAAGGAAAGGAAAGGAAAGGAAAGGAAAGGAAAGGAAAGGAAAGGAAAGGAAAGGAAAGGAAGACGAAAAAGGAAAAAGGAAAAAGGAAAAGGAAAAGGAAAAGGAAGTTGTTTTATTTTTCAGATGTAAATCTTCACTTTTTCCTCAGAGGCAGAGAGCTGACTGAGAACAGATAATGACACCCCCCAAAACTTCATAATTTTTATGACTTTCTCCCTCTAGAGAAAAACTGAGAGAAGCAAGAAGTTATTTTCCTGGAAGTGAAAAGGAGCTGTATTTCTGCTGGGAGTTTGGAATTGCTTCTCCTTCAAAAAGGCCTCAAATGATTGCGGTTTGATGAGACAGAAACTTCTGAAGTGGGATGAAGAAAATGTCTGTTCTAGGATCCTGTTTGGTGCCTGGAAAGTTGGTTCCTCCCAGCACAGACCCTGCAACCCCCCCGATCACCTGCTGTGGGTCCAAGTGAAGCAGAAACCAGCTGGGTAGAAATTCTGTGGTTTTGGGACCCAAAGTATTGATTCTTCCGAAATTTAGGGAATTGTCAGTGAAGGACTTTCCACTTACCTGCACCACCAATGTGGATGTGGCTGGAAAAGCCTTTGTTGTCCCATCCCATCTGTACCTGGTTCACCACCCCACAGCTCAGCCCAGGATCACTCACTGGGATCAGTTCCTGCCTGGAATTTTGGAACTCTTGCACTGTGCCCACCTGTGCCAGTGCTTCCCTGGGATTTCACACAGGAATACCTGAGGATGCTCCTGCTCTTCCTTCCCTGCCCCGCTTCATCCAGTGCAAGTCAAAACCCTTCCCATTTCCCAGATCCTTCCCAAAGCAGGAATTTCTAGGAAGTACTATTCTAAATATATGTATAGTTGTTTTTTCCAGCTCTAAATCCTACCCCTTATCTCCCTTTGGGATGACACTCAATTACAGACAAACCCTTATCTTGCAGCAGCCAAAAACGTGGCAGATGGAATCTCTCCAGATCCTTCTTCACAGGGGGGATTCCAAATCAAATCTGGGATTTTCTAATTATTTTTTTAAAACAGAACAACAAAAATTGCTTTGAAGTGCTCACAGCCAAGACCTGGCAGAGGGAAACGAGGGGTCGGAGCTGCCAGTGCTGAGCTTTCAGACGCCAAGCAAGCACAAAGTGTCACCATTCCAGGTTGAAGAAGAGGTTGTAATGCAGGATCACAGGGAAATTTTGGGGAGTTTTACACTCAGGCAGCATTTATGGCACCACCACCAGCCCAGCCGAGGCTGCCTGTGAGTCTGAGCAATATTTCAGGATGTACAAGAGCACGGACTTGCTCTTTATCCTTGGAAGCACAAGGATAACCAAGAGCAGGGCAGGAACGCTTGGTGGGGTGTCTGTGGGCTTGGAAGCCCCTGCAGCTGCCAGGCTCGTGACCCGGGGGTAGATCAATTTATTTTCGCAGGATTTTTTTGGTTTTTCAAGCCTCCAGGTGTTTTTCCATCACTGACTGGAGCCCGGCGTGAGCGGTGAGTATCGAACTGCACGATCTGTCCGGTGTTGGGGATTCCTGGCCATCCGGTGCTGGGAGCACTGGGTGTTTTGGGGGAATCCTGGCCCTGGAGGTGCAGCTGCTCGCTCAGAGGGCTGGGATGGGTGGATGTGAATGCCTGGGGTGAGATCCTGGCTCCTGGTGGGAGCAGGAGCCTCCCCAGGCGCCGGCTCCCCGCACTTACCCGTGGATGCGGCGCCGATGCCGCGGCTTTCCCGCAGCACGGGCTACGGACAGGCAGAGGGATCTGCAGGCTGAGCTGGGAATTCTCGTGGCTCTCGTGGATTTAACTCAACCTCACAGCTGTGGGTTGCTATTTAATTCGACAGCGGTGCCCGTGGCCCCGTTTAAGAGTGGGCATCCCATCGTGGCACGGAATAATCCGCCGGAAGACAAAGTCCCTGCCCCGAAGAGAACAGCACAGGAACTGTTTTTTCTGGTGATTTAATCATAATATTGACAACTTTATCAAAAATTACAAAACTGATATTAAAAAAATTCTCTAATTCTTAGTAAGACTAGAATGGGTTTTTTTAAAAAATAGAAAAGCACTTTTATGCTACGGCTCTTCTGGAATTCTCACATTACAACCCTACATAGCAAAATACAAACTGTAGCTAAGAAAGGTAATTCAGTCCTAAGGTAATTCAGTCCACCACGAGCCCTCTAATATCTCTAGACCATCAAACTCAGGGACTCCAAAAGGATATCACATGACTTATAAACCTTCTGCAAAGATGATTTCGGAAAGACCTTGGAATTTGAAGTTCCTTTTAACCCCTAAAACCTTAGACTGTGAGGATAACAGACCTGGGACATCAGAGGTGGGGTGGGTTGGTTTTTTTTTTTTTTGCTTTTTTTCCTTTTTTAAATTATTTTTAAACTATGTGGATATTATTTATTTTTTCGCAGCTGATACCAGCCAGAAAGTTGAAAATACGAAGAAAATCCATTGAAAGAAATGAAAATATTTTCGTTTCGTTTCGTTTATGGTGTTCACAAAACGCACCATAATAGAAAGAGGAATATCTCCTTTAATTTGAATGTCATCTGAATGACTCAACCACATCGTCACCCACTTAAGCAAAAAGAAAGCATAATAAATAAATAAATAAATAGACAAGAATATGCAACACTTTACATCCTCAAGGAATCACGGCGTTCCCTAAATCTACCGAGGTCCTGATCGGCGTCGTGGGCTCGCTGTACTCAGCCACTTTCGGGTGATTGTGCCATGTTAATGACAAATCCAGTGGTGTTCCACTTGCCACAATGGAAATTTTTTTTGTGGTTTTTTTTTTTGCTTTTTTTTCTCCACCTTTTAAATATAGGAATTCTCTCTTAAATTAGAAAGTAGGCAAAAAGTATTTTTTTTTTAAATTTTCATTTTTAAGTCTTCTATTAGAAAAAATAGAGATTTATTAAACAAAAAATAATAAGGTAGAAAGAAGGGTTGGGCCTCCATCAAAAAAGTAGATTATGCTTTAATGCAAAGAGAAAGAAATGGCTCTATGGGCAAAATTCAAGTATGAGTGACCAGTTTTTTAATCGTAAAGTCGGTGCAACATTTCTTAAAATGTTACAACACTGCATGACCTGTAATGCTCACAATATTTACATTAACTGCTTACATGAAACCATAAAAACTCTAAAAGAGAGAGAAAAAAAAAAATTGGTTTGGACTGAAACAAACTACTCCTAGCACCCACATCAATGCCATTATTAACCGAGGAAATCAAGTGCACGAGAATACTTTACATAATCTTAGGGATGTAAAGTAAAACAGCGGGGAGGGAGCACAAACCTAAGGGCCGAAGGAGACACAAACTCCGCTCCGGGACGCGAAGCGGAGGGAGGAGGCAAAGGGAATCCCGAGGGAGGGACGAGGGCTCCAGCGCTCGGATCGGGATGGGGAAGAGCCAAGGGCCCCCGGGACACGGCCACGCGCGACGGGGAGCGGGAGCGGCGGCCCCCGGGAACGGCTCCGTGCGGAGGACGGAGGAGACAAATGAACCTGCCCGCGGAAGGGGCTCCGAGCCGGGCACAGCCGGGGCTCCGGGCCGGAGCGCACCGAGCCCCCGGGAGCAGCAGTAGCTGCGTGCCGGGCACGGAGCCCCGCCGGCCAAGGCCGCCCCGCTGTCCCGGGCACACGGAGCGCGGCCCGGGCAAGAGGAGAAGGAGCCGGGACCCTCGGGACCCTCGGGATGCCCGGGATCCCCGGAGAGCGGCGGGGCTGCCCGCGGCGCGGACCAGTGCCAGTCCTGAGCCAGAGAGCG
>VZTG01007350.1:232245-324300 GCA_013397845.1 Melanocharis versteri | reverse complement strand
GCCTGCTCCGCGGCTTCACCGCTCTCCCTGAAACCCAGCGAGGCTCCAGCGGGGCTTCACTGGCCACACAGCAGTAGGGAATTAAAAGGAGGAATGATGCCGGGGCGCTGGGACACGGTAAAACGTCGCGCTCGGCCTCAGGAGCAGGGAGGTGGTGATGCTGTGGGACACAGCCTGCTTTGTGTGGGATTCCCTGCTTGCTAGGTGGGGTGGACCGAGGCGAGGTCTGCCTCCGGTCCGTGCCTTTTGTTGCAAATGTTTAATCCTTTGGAGTCTCTGTCTTCCCATTCCTGAGCCGCAGGGAAGAGGAGGCAGGCAGAAGTGCTCCTTCAAACAGGCTTCTCTAAGCTGAGGTTGGATGTTCTGGGGTTTACCGCTGATGGGGTTGGAAATGCTTTGGTTGTGCGGTTGTTTCCTTGGGATGCAACGCGCCTCGGTTTCTTTGCTGCTCCTGGCATTTCAGTGCAACAGGTAGAGATTTGTGCCGTGCTCGTCACCTGTGTTCCCGCAGCAAAAGCTCTGGGGGATGTTGGTGCTGTGCACAAGGGTGTTTATTTAGGGTACTCAAAAGGAAAACCGCACACCCTCATCCTAACGCTGATCTTCCACAAAATCAAAGTGCTCCTTGAGGAAGCACAAATTCCTCCTTGTTCCCCTTCCCTCCCCTGTGCTGCTTTTCTCCCCCGAGCCCTGGTGAATAATGCATGGAGCCGTGCTGCACATAATGTGCTTATGTGTACCGTGTAATTAACTATTTACTACTCCTCGGCTGTGCAGGGGCAGGAGCGGGCTGTGCCCTTGGACGAGGCACATTCCCCTGCTGGGCTGCGGGGAAAGGCTGCACGTCCCTGGCTGCAGAGCCCCGTGCAGAGAGCACCAGCTCCTGCCAGCTAGGATCCCTCTCTGCTCTGCCTTCCCAGCCCCGTCTCCTTTTCCTGACCCTCGTTTCTCTTGGTTGGGGAGCTGTAACTTTTAAAAGTACTCCAGGCTGCTCTTTTCCATCTCCAGTGGGCTCGGAAGCAGCAGGATGCTGCCTCTTGTGTGAGCCAGTTGCCCAGTGGCAGCTAATCTTGGTGCCGTGGATGTGTTTTTCGCTACATTCTCCTCCTGGGATTTTTTATTTTGAGCACATTTTACAGAAACACCCACCCTTTTTATGCCTTTCTGCTTTTACAGCCCTGCACACAGTCAGGGCTGCACTGAAATTGCAAGTGGCAGCTGAGTGCCCAGAAATCATGGTGGAGTCTTGAATTTTGAGGTCACTGATGCTTCTGGGGAAGCAGGTGTTTTAAACTGGGATTTTTTATTTTTTTTTTAAGGGAAGGGTCTGAGAGAAGAACCTTTCTCTTAAAGCTCAAGCTTTAAGTAACTTCACAACTGGCTGCAGTCTTTAAAAAGCAGTGGCAGTCAGAGAATCAGCCATCCTAAAAACCCCAGTCTCACTCAGCAGGTCAGGGATCCAGCTGTATCCCAAGGTAACCACTTCCATTAAGGTAAAATGAGGCTTTTTCTGGTTTTTGGCTGCAGCTTCCTGCAGAGGCTGCTCAGGGAGGGGGGGATGAGCCAGGCTCTTGCTGTTACTGGGGCAGTGATGATTGGCACCACACACAGCCCTGTGCTGTATTTTGGTGTTTAGGGGCAGTGCTGGGCTGCTTGGATTTCTTTTGGGTTTAGGTAACTGTGTCTCTGTGAGAGATATGAGGCAATTGCAAATAAGGTCGGTAAAACATTAATATCTCCTTGATTCCCTGCATCTTCTGTCTACGCTGTACAGCACTGTGTTTGCATAGTCTGCAGAAAATGATGCTTTCTTAAAAACAAAACTTCTGGGCACTGTTTATGACCTCTCCTGGAAAACAGGAATTGAAGTCCTTTGTGTCTTCTCTCAGCCCAAAGCACACTCGGTAATGCCTGCCACTGATTCCAGTTTGACTGCCTCTTTTATAAAAGCCTAAAGCTCCCTTTAAAGTCAAACTTTAGGCTGCAGCCTCTCTGGGAAAATCCTCCTCAATATTTAGAGAGTGCCCTGATGGAAATCCCTGACAATAGAGTAAAACATTCCTCCTCCCTTTCAGAGCATCTCTGGCGTGGAGAGCACTCAAAACTTCCTATGCATTAGAAGAAAAGCATGTGGATAGGGACAACAAAATTGCCTCCATCCTGTAATTCCTTGTACTGCTCCCATACGTGCCAGCTGTATTCCTGCAAAAACCAGTGGTGCATGGATTTGGTGGGCAGCTGAAGGCTGTGTGATCTGGTCAGGAAGCCTCTTGGCTTTGAGAAATAGGATTGCATTTATGAACTCCGAAACGATGCTGAATTTAAGAGCCGTGAAGCACCGGCGCCGTAACCTCCCGTTTGTGGCTGCGGGTAATGAAAATACAAATGCCATGACCTGGGTGGAATGAAATCAGAGCCCTCATAATGCCTGAGGATGGGGTTGGCGTCCTTCACGTTTCCGCAGGGCTGGATATCGATACTGGGGTTATGGCAGAGTTGAGGGAGGTCTTGGAAAGCCGCGGGTGGGAATCTGGAGTTACTGCTCTGCTCCAGCAAGTTCGTTCTGCCTCCCTGGCTGGATGCAAATTGTCATTTTTTGGGGAGGTCTGGGGCAGGTTTGGGCCCCAAAACCATGGTTGTGGTCACAGAGCCTGCACCAAACAAGGACCGAAAACACAACTGGGTTGGAGGGAGAGGAGCATTAAAAGCCCATTAGTGGGGAAATGCAGTGTTTCAGCTCGCTCAAATAGCCAAATGCCTTTTTCTCCTCTAAAATACAGCCGTGGCTGGGGTTTGCCAGGTCAGTTCCTGCTGTGGGTGAGTGATTATCAGGGAATCTTGGTCCCTTATGCTGCCTGTGGAGCTGACTGCTTTTAATCATCAAATCCACTCATGAAGCTGGCTCATGGTTTCAGTCCCTTGTCTCTGTGCTTCTATAACACGAGATTTTTGAGGATTTGAAAACACATCCTGACACCTCAGGGAAGCAGCCTGGGTGAAAACCCCCCGATTCCAGCCAAGGGTGATCCCCCTGGGCTTCCCTGTGTCCTTTCAGGTAACGTTTGCTGGGAAGGCAGCAGCGCTGTGTGTGGGTGAGTTGCAGAGAGGTGCAGAATCTCTGTGTGCTCTTCAGCGGGAAGGAAGGAAAACCACATCGAGAAGTCTCTGTTGGAATGGAAAATAAATTATTCCAGTGATTCCCGGGCTGCTCTTGTGGCTCAGCAGCAAATTTTAGTCTGGAAACTCTGTGTTGAAGGTATTTAGTGAAGCTGCTGTTGTGTGCAGCCTGTGATGGGTGCACCAACGTGACAGTGAGGATATTTATTTTGGTTTTCTCCCTAACAAATTTTTATATTTACTCATTATGTGCTTCTTCATGGGTAATCTGTTAGATTGCCCAGGCAGTGACTTGTTTTATCTTGAAGGTAATTCAATAAAATGCTTGATAGTCCCATATAGCCGAAAAATCTGTGTTTGACACACGTTGAAACCTGAACCAGCAGGATCACAGTGTGTTGTCTCCAAACCTATGCCAGGCACTTTTAACCTTGGTGTTGCTTTTCCCTGTTCTTATTTTAGCCTCAATCAACCGAAATAACCGCAGGAAGAAATAATCCCGGGGGTGGAAGGAGAGTACATTTGCCTTTAGCACATTCCTGAGAGCTGGAGTGTGGTGGCTGCTCGTTTCTCCCTGGCTTTGTGCAACAGGACCAGCCTGCCTTTGAGACCGAGCCGACATCTGTGGCATCCAGTGCTTTGTTGATGTTCTAAAAATAACCCTAAACCCGGGTCTAACGCTGGGTTAAGGTGTTGGGATGGCAGTGTTGGACACCACAGTGCTCCCTGGGAAGGCAGGAGGGATGTGGCTGGTTCCCTTCAGGCCCTGGATTCGGGGTGCACAGAATCCAGGGAGGATCCCTCCTGCCTTCCAGCTGCTCTTGTGAACAGGGATTTCATGGTGGCCACGGCCAGAGGTGATTTGAACTCGGGATGGGTGAAGTCAGGGCTGTGCAGACATTGCCAGTGCCTGTCTAAAGCCTGTGGTTTTCCTCCATTAATTCAATCGAGAAGAGCTATTTTCCAAAAGACCCCGCTATTCATCAAGGATATAATTATCTTTATAACTATCAGCTCACGGCAGATTTTTCCCTCCCCTGGTGTGCAGTCAGCCAGCAGTTGGGTTTCAGTATGCCTGGCTTTTGATTTCCTTTCTCCTTCCTCTCTTCTAGGCTGCTTTTGATTTTATTTTACCTAGCGAGTGAATTTTGGCAAGGACATAAAAGTATTTGTCATTCTGTCCTCTGCAGAATCAAGTCTAGGGACGTGTAAGAGAAGTCCAATTCCTGGAAATATGCTTGGCAGCCTCTGATGGATAACGAGGACATACCATAGCTTGTGCCAAGACAGGTGGGAAACTGAGGCAAGGAGAGAAAGACCCTGGTCCAATTCCTTGGAGCAGCCTATTTCAGTGTATTTAGTATTTAGCAGCCTGTTTCAGTGGATTTAGTATTTAATATTAATTTAACAGCAATGCTTTATGGCAAAAAGTCAACCCCTTGTGACCCAGCTAAGCAGGGCTGTCCTGCACTGGGCTACACAGTACAAGTTTTCATTTTGCATTTTCATTTTAATTCTGTATTCTGCATCTTACAGGAGCTGTTATGTGGGAATCTTGTACTGGAATAGTGTTAAGTTATCCTTCCTTTGAGGATGGATTGGCTGTTTCACGTGCTTCATAAAATACTGAACTTGAAAGAGGAATAACAGAGTGCGGTGGTACCTCTGAGCCCCCAAAAGCCCCCAGACAGGCTTTGCTTTCAGGCAGCTGGCTCCTACCTCAGCTTCCACTAATAATTCCCTGGGAGTTATTTTTAGGCAGTTTATTTTGTGCCCTCTTAAAATGCTTGGAATAGCTATAAAATGACAACAAAAACTCAAGTATCCCCATCGCAGCAAAAAGTAAATGCCTACACATCATCCAAGCACCAGCTTGAGGGATAAATCACTTCCTTCCTTTGCAGGCACAATAGGATGCCCAATTTAAAACCTGGGAGATCCTTTTGGGTTTTGTGATGATGTTCAGCTGTATGCAAAATACCTCATTAATGCTGGCTGGGGGAAAAAAGCAGCTTCCTCTTTATTTCGCTCAGTGTAATAAAATGAAGGGAATAACCATTCCAGGGGCAGGGATGAAGCTCCCCTTTGCCACACGGAGTTAATAAATCAGATTAAAGGCCTTTAGGTTCTGGGTGCACTTCTCCTTCATATGAACAAGTGGCCTGTGGGATGGGCTCCAGAGGGTTCTTCAGGCCCTCTTTCCATCTTGTGCTGCATTCCCTGAGAGCTGGAAACCTTTGGCCCATTTGGAAGCTTTTCCACACAGCCAGGTCCCCAGCAGGGGCCTGTCCCCAGCTGGGCTGAGCAGGGGCTGACTTCCTCTGCTGACTGTGGATCCGGTGTCCACTGTGTCCCAAGGCAGCTGATGCCTTTTCCTGGTCCTAGGAGATGAAAGCCAGACCTGGTTAAAGGGTGAGGGGGTTTTTACCTCGGTATCTTTAATAGGATCTTACTGATGCATCACTTCGCCAAGGTGGAACACGTCACAATGCAGACCCCACAGTTAATCCCATATACAATTTATAGACCTTCCACATTAATATATCTAACAAGGGTGCCCAATAATGGGGCTTGGGTGGCTAATTTCTAGTTTACAGAATATATTCTACTAGGGGACCTTGGCCCCCAAGACAGCAGAATGTTTGGTCTCCTGGCTATGCAGTTTCAGGGGTTTTTGTTCTCCTGGCCCTACAGAACACTAGAACTATGCTAAGTTAGCTGACTTAAAGAATTACAAGTATGCATGCTAATCCTTGTGGTTCCATAGAACTGTGTAAAAGGTATATAAAAGAAAAAGCAAAAATCATCTTGGCGTCAGCAGCAGGATGTTACAGGGCACTTCAGCCCTGGCACCTCCCACCACGGGCTGTACCCTAACCCTGCCTCTTGTCATTTCAAGTTTTTCCCCTTCCGTGAGACGTTTTTCCCCTCTCAGCTTGTGTGGCTTCTCTCCCATCCAAGTCTCCTCGAGTCAAGAAAAGGCTTTGTGGTGGTGAAGCTGTTGGACGGGCAAAACTTGGGATGAGCTTTTCCATCTGCAGAGCTCCCAGGGGAGCTCCAGCAGGGCTCTGTGCCCGTGCCCGTGCCATGCTGGGACTGTTCAAGCAGTAGCTGTGTGGTTTCCTTCTGCTGCTCCATCTGCAGCCCCCTGGAGCAGAGGGCAGGCAGGGAGGGGGGATCCTTCTTCTCTTCTCCCAGCTGAGTGTTGGCAGCCTGTCCGAGCCATCCTGGGATCAGCCTTCCCGGTGCTTGGTGATGGGCAGATCTCCTCCCACCTCCCAGCACCTGCTCTGCCTCCAGAATCCTCACTGTGCCACGATTCGGCGGCGTGTTGTAAACTCCCCACTCCCTTTCAGCACATAAAAGCTCCCGAATCCCCTGAATTCCCTTTTAATTTACATCCTGAGTGGCTGCGTTGGGAGAGAAGGTCCTGCAGATTAAGGGACGGTGCCACAGCAGTGGCAGGGGAGGCAGAAGCTGCCTGGTTTGGGGACCTGAGGATGCTCCTGAAGCGTCCATGTGCAGGTTTGGGATGGGATGGGATGGGATGGGATGATCCCGTGCAGGTCTCTGTCTCCCCCACGATCACCTGCAGGTCTTGGACCTCTCCATCCATCTCCATTCCCAAGCTGCTGCACAGCCCGCGGAGCCACTGCTGGATCCCAGCCCCCGTCCTGAGCCAGCCGGGCAGGGAGCAGAGCCTTTAAAGATCCGTTCCCTGTGCAAATCCCGGACGGAAATAGCCCTGCCGGGGCTCGGAGGTTTCATCTGACCGCGGGGGCACAGCCCAGGCTGTCGGCAAGGGGAGCTGTGAGCAGATGGCTCCTGAGGAAGGCACGGTGCTGGGCCGGCCACCCTGCTGTCCCCAGCCCCAACATCTGCAGTTTTCTGTCCAAATAAAGTGTCCCAGCTGAGCACCAGCTCAGTTTTTTCCTGGTGAGCCAAGGGCTGTCTGCAAGCTCTGAGGCCTCTCCCGGTGGAAGGTGTTTTTAAGCAGAGGGTACCAGACCTTTCCCAGGCTTCTGCAGATGCTGGAAGGGCCAATTTTTTCCATTTTTGTGGCTGCAAACTGGGATGTTTTTCACGCTCGTCTTCTGCCTCCTGCCCCATGTCCTCCCCCGACCCTCCTGTGAGTGTTTTGTTCTGCAGCCGAGTCCAAACCACGAGGCTTGTTCTCCATAAAACAGCAAAACCACCACCTTGAAGAGGAGGGGAAAGCAGCCCGTTCCCATCTGGGGCTTGTTGGGAGCACTGATTATTTCACAGGGGAGGTCTGAGAATCTGGGAGGAGCCCAGGGGAAGATAACTGGGATGTTTGTTCTCAGAGCCCAGAGCTTTCCTGGTGCCACATGTTCCTCATCCAGTGCCAGCCCTGCTGTGAGTGTCCCTTGGCAATTATCTGCCATCTTTGGGGTTCAGCTTTTGGAGGAATGTCTACCTGTTTCCTGCTCTTTGCTGTGAAGCCCTGAGCAGTTTCCTCCCCAAAAGTCCTGACAGTCCAGCTGGATGGTCTGGTGAGTTCTCTGCATGTGTCATCAGATACTTTCATCCTTCACCTAGCACTATCAGGGGTACTTGCAAAAATGCCTGGGAAATGGGAATATCCCATGCTGTGCCAGTCTGAAATTCCCAAATCTGTTCTTAGGCTCCACAGTCCTCCCTGCCTCTGTTTCCCTGTGGGGTTGGTTGCACATCCCAGCAAGATTAGCCCAGGAATTCCTGGAACACTGAGGAAAAAAAGGCCAGAGGCCAAGGAATTGTGCAGAGGGATGCTGATGTGAAATGCAGGATGTTTCTTGCAGAGAAAGCTCAGGGGTTTTTGCTGGTGGACCATCACTGTGACACACGTGTGGGCTCACAGCAGTGGCAGGAGGAGGGGTTGGTGTCCCCAAAGCTGTTTCTGGAGGGGTGGCCCAGAGCTCTTGGTCCTGGCTCCAGCTCCAAGAAGTGCAGCGTAGGAAAGTCCGGCTGTCTTCCCAAAATTTTTGTAACAATTCAGGACCAGCGCTGTTTTTCTGCTGAAATAAATGTGTGACAGGCTTTTTGCAGCTAACCCTGAGTAAGCTGAGTCCTGCTGGATGCTTGCTGGGTCTCTCCAGGACATCAATCCCAGGGCAATCGTGAGGATCTGGGATGCCTGCAAAAGCCATCCCTGCAATCACCTCCTCGCCACTGCTCTCCAGGTGTTTCCTGTGAGGAGGCAAACGAAGGATCCTTAATATTGCATCTTTTAACAGGCAATCAGGGATTCTCTCAGCAGGGAAGGTTGTTCATCAACAATTCTCGTGATAGGAGAAGAGGGAATGGCTCCCCACTGNCTGGAGTCGTAGAAGGTGTCTCTGCCCATGGCAGGAGGTGGAACTGGATAGACTTGAAGGTCCTTTCCAGCCCAAACCATTCCAGGATTCTATGGTTCTCCATGTCTGTGTGGCACCTAAAGAACAAGCAGGGCTTTGGAGGTACTGTATGGCTCCAGTGGGATGCTCCCAGAGGAGCACTGCATTCCTGCAGCTCTCAATGCCATTTTTCCTGAGGGAATGGCAGCGGTGGGGGCCCATGAGAGGGGAGCTCTTTGGAGGCAGCTCAGCCTTGGTACAGTTGAGTTTTGGAGCTCATTTATTCAGCAGCTCCTTGCAGCCTTCCCAAATGGATGCTGCTGAGTGCAGAGCCGTGACTGCTCTGGAGCTCAGTTATTTACAGCTCACTGCAGCTGACTTACACCATCTCCATCAGCAGGGCTGAGGGCAGAAGGAAAACCTTATGGAATGAGAGCCAGGAGATAGAAAAAAATCCCTCCCTGCTTTTTTTTTTCCCCCTGTTGTTACAAACCCTGAGCCTGCCCCAGTCTGACACAGGGTTGGGGGAAAATCTGTGAAGCAGCAGGGATCTGTGGGGTGAGGTGGGGACCATGTGGAAACGTGGCAGGAGCTTCTCACTTTGACCTTAAAATGTGCAATTACAGCTAAAGTCAGTTCTCCCGGTCAGCTGAAAACAGGAGAGCTTTTCTGCCTCGCTGTGCCCAGCTCCATCCTCGCAGCGCTGACACCACGGGCCCTGCTGGGCCTCGCTCCTCTGGGCTGTGAAACAAAAGAGCCCTTCACCACGTCCAGGATCCAACGTCCTTGGGAAAGGTCACTGGCTGATGGCTCTGGTTTCCCCAGTCCCCGGGCCAAAGGGATTTGCAGGCAGAGCCCACGTATAGGTGTGGGAGAGGCTCTTGCAGGAGCAGGTCCTGGCAGGGCAGGCAGAGCTCCTGGGGAGCCCTGAGGAGCTGCCAGGGTGCTCACCTGCCTCGGAAGGACCTGCAGAGCTGCATCTTCTGAGCTGCCGTGATTGGCAAGTGCTTAAAGCTCCCCCCAGGGCTTGGTTTTCACGTGGTTCGGGTTGGTTTTTTCTTTTAATAGTAGGGCCGATTTTCATGCTGGCCACCAGCAATCCGTGGCTTGCAGCTACTTGCGGTCAGTTTGTGGTTCTCAGCTGCTTCCTCCCCACGGTTTATTCAGTGTTTCTCCTCTCTCCACTCAAGGTTAAGGTGTTTTCCTCCAGGGTCATTCTGCATAAGCAGCTGTGTGGTCATCAGGAGACGTTTGTGCATCCCTAAGGATAGCTGGGGTACAGCTTATCTCATCCTAAATGCGAGTGGGGAGGAGCAAAGCCAGGCAAAATGCAGCCTGGCCGTGCCTGGTTAACTTCTGCTTCTCTCTCCTCTTGTGCTGCATCGCTGCTGAATTTCCTCAAGTGGCTTTGTCTTCCTCAGTTTCTCTCCGTGCTTCGCATGTCACCCTCATTTCTTCCTGGCTCTGTCTCCTCCTTTGCTCCTCAATCCCCTGGGCTGCTCATCCATCTGCTTTTTAATCCATCCTCCCCCCTTGCTGTCCCTTGTCCTTTTGCTGTGCTCTCCTGCTCTGCACCCATTCCCCAGCAGCGTTTTCTCTGCAAGCTGCTTGTCCAGACAAGGGATGGCTGTGATATTTGTCCTTCACAGTCCAGTGCAGGGACATCTCCCAGGGGTGACCCCCGGGGTGGCTCCCGAGCCTCCCTTGGACTCTGGTGCTCGCTCAGCCATGTCACTCCTTCACTCCACTCATCCAGATTGGAAGGGGTGGGAAGGGGAGAAAAGCCTCCTGGCCATCAATCATCCTTGAGCCTGCCTGGACTGAGATTTGCAGTCCAGGCCTCGTGTAAAATTATTGCACCTTTCCTTCTCCTCCTCCTCCTTCTTCTTCTTCTCTTGGTGCTTTGCTTCAGCATGTCAGACCCTCCCGTCTGGGAGCAGGGCTGATCTCTGGCTGTGGTCGTGCCCCTGGCTGGTTATCAGCTTGACATTTTGATAAACTCAGTTTTATTACTGCAACAGTGAGGGTTTAATGCTGTTTAACTTCTCTTGGCTCAGTAACTCCCATGGTCTTACCCAAGTCAGGCCAAAGTGGCTGCTGCTGTCAGAGGCAGCGTGGGAGCCCTGCATCCATCCAGGAACATCAGCTAAGGCTCTGGGAGCCCTTCCCACCCAAATTCCCAGCAGGTCCTGACTTCCCATCTGCTGCCATAGGATGCTGGTACCTAAGTGCTCCGAGGATTTTGGAGGCTGCAGAGGGATGGTGTCCCATGGTGATGTCCCTTGGCCGCTAAATAAGCAGCTCGATTCTGTTGTGTTAAAAAAATCAGATAAAAATAAAGCACGGAGTTATTCACACGTAGCAGAAAATAGATCTGGTATGTGGTGCCTGCCTGCAATGCACTCCAGGAGCTGCAAAGGCACTAGCTGGCACTTTGGGACCAAGGGAAAGCTAGTATTTATAGCCAGGCTCACTAAATCATTCCCCCAAAGGTTTTTTTTTTCCCTTCCCTTTGTAGCATCACTGTCCTTTTCCCTTTCCCCTGACCAGCAACATTGCACTGATTGTGCATGAGCCTGCAAGCAGCACCTTTTCCTTGCCTGTTTTTAAAGGAGTTGCAGGGACACGTTCCCAGGAGGGAATTCAATCAGCACTGTGCAGCCAGGGATGGATTTGATGGATTTCCCTGTGTCTGTCCCTGCGCTCCATCAGAGGTGGATATTTGTTCCCAGGCGTGGCACTGTGCAGATCATTTTTCAGGGGTCAGCAGCAGGGATCTCTTGAGGTTATTCCCCAGCTTCCCCCACACCCTGACTTGTTTTTTAAGCCCAAAACATGGACATTTGAAATCCAAAGGCATTTCAGGTGATCAGCAGAGAATAAATCCACATCCTTACTAATTTATGAGTTAACTGGCATGTCTCGAATAACTGATTTATTGTGGGAGGATCCTCTCAGTGCCAGGCGCCTGGGAGGGTGCAGGGTCCCCGGGGCGTGAGGAGGGAAATAAAGGGAGGAGGAGGTTTTGAAGAGCTGGGGTTGCTCTGGTGTCAGCTGTGCTTTGGCTGGGGGCCCTGCGTGGGGACAGGGGGCTGTGGTGGTGCTGTGACCCCCCGGCAGAGCCTGACAGCCCCCGTGTGTCTTGCAGCCCAGCACTTCATCGCGGCCACGGCGTGCCAGGAGGCCGACTACGGCTGGATGATCCGGCACTACTGCCTCAAGCAGTTCCAGCTCAGCATGGAGGGCATCGGCCAGCGCCTCTGGTGCGACTGGGACGAGACCGTGGGGTGAGTGAGCTCCCTCTGCCCCTCCCTCCCGTCCTGCTCCCCTCCGGGATTTTGGGGTGGGAGGGTGTTTATTCCATGGGGGGAAGCACCCTGATTTCACTGGTCACATGTGGAATGGGCATGAGGTGGGCTTGGAGGGGAGAGCAGTGGGTGTTGTCTGCCCGGACTTTGGTGAGGTTTTTGGCACTGTCTCCTGTGAGTGCTGGATGAGGTGGGTTGGGAGCTGCTGGAACAGCCAGGCCTGGAGGGGTGTTCATCACTGGCCAAACACTGGTTTGGAGCAGTTGGAGATGTATCCCAGGGGTCAACACGGTCCTGCTTAACCTCTTCATGGGGGGCTGAGTGTAACCCCAGCACCTCAGATGACACCAAACTGGGAGGGCTGGGTGACACCCAGAGGGTTGTGCTGCTGTCCACAGCGACCTCGATGAGCTGGGAACCTCCTGAAGCTGAGCAAAGGGAAGGGCAAAGTCCTGAGGAGGAACAGCCCCAGGCACCAGGACGTGCTGGGGCTGCCCAGAGAGAAACCAGAAAAGGACCCGGGGGTTGTGGTGGGCACCAGGTTGAACATGAGCCAGGAACGTGTCCTGGTGGGAAAGCATGGGCAGAAACAGGCAGGGAGGTCCCCTCTGGACACCAGGAAATGCATTTTCCCTGGGAGGGTGGCCAAGCACTTGCACAGATCTCCCAGGGAGGATGTGGAATCTCCATCCTTGGAGATAACTAAAAAAACAGCTGAATATGGTCATGAGCAACCAGCTGCAGGTGGCCCTGCTTGAGCAGGGGCGTTTGGACAAGGTGAGGTGGATCTCCAGAGGTCATCTCCAGCCTCAGCTGGGTTTAAAGGTGTTCCCAAGGAGCCTGGCCTGAGCAGGGTTTGGATGTCAGGGTGGTGGTCATGCTCCACCACACAGCAGTGGAGCTCCAGCAGGAGAAGGCTGTGGCTCTGCTGTGTGCTGGGAGTTGATGGGTTAATGAAGAGGCAGATTGGGATCCCCATCATGGGGGCTTCTGGTGCCTCACGGCTTGATGGACATAGTTTCCATGAGATGTTTCATTTTTTCTCAGCACTCTGGTTCTCCAGACAGTTCAAAACACCCTAACTTAGCGTGAAAACCCTGTAACCCACCGAGATGCCCTCAAACCCTCGCTGTGAGAAAATCCCAAGCTGTCCCACCAGAGCTGCTGGCTCAGCCCCTGCTTCCAGAAGTTGTGTGTTGATTTATCCAAGCAACTAGAGGGAGAGGCTGGAATGGTATGGCAGTGGCAGCCGCCTGCTAAGCCTCCTGTTTGTAATCAGTGTCAGGGAGTCAGCTGTGATTTACGACTCGGGAGCAGCAGAGATGCAGCCTTGCTTCCCTGATGGAATGCTTGGGAGCATCTCTGTGGGATGAGGAGGGTGGCAAGGGAGCCCTGCTCAGGGCAGCCCCAGCAGGGAGACTGGGGGTGTCACATATGGGGAATGTGCTGCTCTGCAGGGGTTTGCTGGATTTTTTTGGGAATTTCCTTTAGGTTTTGGTTTTATTTTTATTGCAAGCAGTGCTTTCTTTGGATTAGCTCTTGTCTATTTATTCAGCAGAGCTGAATCTTTTGGTACCACCATGGTGTAAATCTGATGAGATGGTTTTGATTGAGGTTGAAGGACAGTTCAGGGATGGCTGTGTGTTGGTGTTGGTGTGAGGGCTTGAGAGAATAACCCCCCCTTTCCCCCTTTAGCTGACTTTCCATGTTGTGCCATGGCCTTTTCCTGGGAAAATGAAACAGCAGAACAGAAGTGAGCTCATGTGACACCAGTGGGGATGGGGGTCAGCTGGAAACAGGGAGCAGATGGTGCTGTGTGCCGTGAGTTTTCTGCACAAAAATAAGAGGTTTTGTGAGATTTCGGTGATTTCCTGTTTTGTGGCCCTTTCTTCTGTGCCAAATTAAAAGCTACACACATGTGTGTATCTATCTTTTGGTCAAAAGTCAGAGTTGATGATCTTAGACATCTTCTTCCACCTCAGTGATTCTATGATTCTAAACATACTATTGGGTTTTCCTTCCCCTTGATCTGTGGCAGAATGGAGGGGGAAGAAAAGAGAGCTGAAAGAACTGAGGGAGGTTTCTGGTTCTGAGAAGCCTCATCTGGTGCTCAGAAATGCCCAGGGCTGCTGATGTTGCTCCAGCCCTCACCATCTTGCTCTTTATCTCACATGTCGTGTTTGTCTCCTAAATAGCTTCAGCTAAAGTCGTTACCCTTGAGGCACTCGGAGGAAATGTTGATAAGCTTGCAGGGTTTAATTTGATTGCCTGAGTCCATTTGCTCCGTGCAAACACATGGCTCAGGGTTACTTGAGAGATGACATTCCTCTGATCCTCTCGTGCCCTCAGGACACTGGGAAAAATTGGGTAGAAATAGCTCAGTTAAACCAGATACGGGGTTTGGGTGGGCTCAACAGCATTGCTCCCTGGATGTGTGTGGGAATCACCATCCCCTTTCTGGGGAAAGGGAAGATGTCCCAGCAGGAGTGGGCAGGGGGTGGCACAGCTGGCTGCTCACCCCTCTGGCTCTAGGGGAAGGATTTGTCTTCCACCAGGTGTGAGACAAAGAAATGGAAATAAAGCACCTGCCCAGAGCCTGTTCTCTCCAGATCTTCCTCCAAACCCAGGATTTTTGATGCTGAAACAAGGAGAAACGTTGGGAGGTTGTGCCTCTGTACCACCAGCAGCATCACTTTTGGAGCTCTGATTTCCTGGATTTAGCAGGGAAATGCCCCTAAGCTCCATCATTCCCTGCTCAGTTGAGGGTGGCACGATGGGAACATCTGGATAAATGAATTGTCTCAGCAGAGTCTGTAATCGTGGGTCACTGGTCCTATTTACAGGCAGCAGATGCTGCTCCCATCTCACCCTCAGAGGCATCAGCTGGGCTCTTGCAGCGCTGCTCCTGCTGCGTTCTGATGTAAACGAGGGATCTCTCTGGAGCAGGAGTGTTGGGTGAGGTCTGGCTGGGCCACGTGGACAAGCACCAACTCTCTGGGAAGCTTTGTCCAACCCCCTTGAGCTCTGCTGGCTTTCCTGGCGTTGCTTATTTAGGGAAAGTTGGTGGGTTTTGATACGCAGGTTTTTATCATGGCCCAGGGGAACTTTTTTATCATGGCCCAGTGTGAGCTGTTGCCCACTTCAGCTGCCCTGGGATTCGAAAGCCAGACTGGAGCTGCATCTTGGGCTCTTTGGTGCCGAGGGCTCCTCCACTCCATGGTGGTGGCCGAGCTGCTTCGGCCAGGAGCTCAGCTGTGCCCGATGAATTATCCCAAAGATCAGCTTGGCTATTTTGATTCCAGCTTCATCGGCGTGGTGACTGAGCCAGGGGGATTAGCTGTGGTCTCCCTCGAGGCAGCTATTTCAGGGATGTGGAGGGGTCGGGCTGCCCCTGCCCACCCATGAGTGCGTCAGCAGGAGCTGATGACTTGTGGATATTTTTCCTGCTCGGTTTTGGCTGGAGGGCTGTGGCCAGGGAATGGATTTGCAGGAAGGTTTGTGCACAGGGGGATGCTCACGGTGCCGAGCGCTGCCACAGCTGCGGGTGTCACTCCAGCCCAGCCAGGCATCTTCATCCCAAATATATCCACCCTGCAGCATTCCTGAAAATCTCCGTGGAATGCTTTCTCCTGGCCGTGGGCGTCCTGCGGGAAGGAGCTCACCAGGGGGATCGTGCTGCTCTGACAGCTGCAGCCAGGGATGGAGCTGCTCTCCCAGCTGTCAGCACGCTCGCACTCTGTCTTCAGGTTATTTATCCATTATTTACAGAAAACAGATTGATCCATTCTCTTATTATGTCATTATCTACTTATTTATCTTCAGCTTGCCAGGTCCCTTCTGGATACCCCTTTGGCCTGGCTCCAGGCTCACCCTGCAGCCTTGCAGAGGAGGAAATCAATGTCTTCTTTTAATTTGTGAAGCAAAAGCGAAGACGTGCGGTGTTTTCTTTTTTCCCTTCTGAAGCAAGGAATTCAGGGAGGATAGGAAATACCGGGACACTCGTGGTGGAAGAGAGAGCTGTCAGTCCTGTGAACCCCAATCCTAGTGCAGCACCATTCCCATCCAAGTGCTGTCAAGGTAATAAATGCCAGAGCCAATTCCAGTCTTGGTTGCAGTGGTAAAAAAACCCCAGAGGAATTCCTCAGGATTTATAGCAGTGTAAGCATTCAGATGCCATCAAACCCTAAATCATTCTTTGACTGCTTCCCACCTTCCCCTTCCTGCCTGCGGCCCTTCATCCCCACAGAGTCCATCCACAGCATCCTTTAAACCCAAACCATTTCCATGGTGACAGGGAAAACAGTTCTAATTGCAGTTCCTATTGGGTAGGGAAAAAATATTCCGAAGCACAGCCGAGCTTTTCAGGGCCAGGTGTCTGTCTCCTGGCAGTGGTGGGATTGTTTGGGAAAACCTGCCCTCTTCCCAGCGCTATCCTAGAGCAGCTGCTTAATCTTTTTGTGGAGGAGATGGTGTTTGGGAGATGGGGCTTACAAATGAGCTGTCGGCTTGTCTGAAAGCCAAAAGCTTGACTCCACCTTTGCTACAGGCAGAATGGAAGCTTGGAATAAAGTTTATTAGGGAGGCCCTCCTCTTGAGTCAGGAGATGCAGAAGGGACTCCCTTGCTTCCTAAATTTCTTGGGGCAGGGTCTGGGTGTGGTTGGATCCAATTATTTGCTACATAGCATAGGTAGTTATATATATTGCCCTATTTGTTGAAACAATATTGAAGCAAAGCTGTTAAAATGAGCAAAATAATTACTGAGTAGAATTTGTGTTACCCGTGTGGGCAAATCCTGACCCCCTTTCTCCATCCCACAGTGAGAATTTTCAGAAGTAGGGTAAAGTTCAGGCTTGTTTACCCCCACTTAGGCAGAGCATCCTGCTCCAGCCTTTTCTCCAGAAGAGATCCTGCTGGTATCCCGCTGCAGTAGCTGGCAGTGTGTCAGGAGAAGGTTCCCAGTGCCTGGTGCATTTGGGATGGACAGGAGATGACGGAGTCTCACGGGGCTGTTTGGGATATGGGGCAGCTCAGGAACCTGCAGCCTGCAGGGATGGACACATCTGGCAGGTGACCAAGGTTCTGTGAGATAAAGTGGAAGAAATGGGAGCACTTGGCCAGGGCTGAGAGCTTGGCTTTGGTTTTAGTTAGCCGTTGACAAAAAGTGTGATGGTTGAGTGTGCTCTGTGTAAGCAAAGGGCAGAATTCAGCTCTTGAAGAGCACCCAGCCTTGCTCTCCCTTAGCCAAGAGCTCAGCAGCTCTTGGTGTCACTTGGAGCTGTTCCCTCTGGGACCCTCCTTCTGACTCCCTGCTGTTCTCCAGGGCGTGTGGGGCTGGAGGGTGGGATTGCCTGTGATGCCACCCTGCTCCTGCTGAGGACGCCTTCTGGAAATGAAAACGGCAAAAATAAAAGGGACAAGAGACTTGGGGTGCGTTAAGCCACCCCATCGGGATGGAGGCACCTCCCTCCAGTCACAGCCCCACGGCCACCTCCTTGTCCCCCCACGCTGCTCGTGGGGCTGTGGCTGCCCAGCTCCTCTCCTCGGGTCCATCCTCACGCCTGGAGCTGGCTGAGTGCTGGAATATGGCTGCTGCCTCCCTGCAAAGGGCAGGGACAGTTTATCCTTTCATTTGCTGGCACCGCTGGGCTTTGCTTCCTTGCCTGTCTTCACATACAGTGATGGGAGCGGTGATTTATCCCCATGGAAGCGCAGTTGGAGCCGGGGAAGGGCTAAGCCAGCTGCTCTACGGCCCTTCAGCTTTAAAAATAGCTTTTATTCGCCTGTTAACACTTTCCCTCTGGTTCCTGAAGATGCTGCAGCTCCCGAGATCTCCTAAGGATGCTGATGAACGGGAAATGGTAATTTTGCACATTGGGATGCTGAGCAGAAGCTGCTTTTAGCAGCTGCAGGCCTTGTTAATTAAATCTCTGGCTGTGTGGGCACAGCCTGCCCCAAAACCCCAAACCCCAGCTGAGGGGCTGCACAGGGGCTGTGGAGAGTGGCTGGGAAGCTGCTTCTAAAGTATTTCTTCCCCCAGGCAGGTTTTTAATTGGAGAGCTGGGCTTTGCTTTGCTTTGCTTCTCTAGGATTAGACGTGACTAATTGGGATGGGGGGGTGGAAATTGTATCTACGTATTTTTTTTATGCATAGCCAGTTTTAAAGCAGGGAGGGTTTACCTGTCACAGTAATTCCTGTCATTCCAGAGGATGGCTGGATGGCCTGGCACAGGGACAGTGTCTCTGGCTCAGGGCTGCTCCTGGTTTTCCCGGTATTTAAAAAAAAAAAAAAAAAGGAAAAATGGACTTGCTGGTCATAGAGGGGTGGGATGGGCTGTGGGCCTGCACAGCTGCTTCCTATTCAACCTCCCCAGTTTTGGGCAATTTAAGGGAGAATTTTAAGTAGATACAGTGTACTTATTTCTGTCCCCTTTTGGCTGAACTCACACAAGCTGGAGGATGGTGCTCTGAAGGCTGGCTTGGGATGGGTTTCCTGAAGGTCTTTGCTTGAAATGTGGGTCTGGCCTGTATTTTCTAATAGCACCAGTTCAGCCAGGAAATTCTGCAAAAATGAACACAAACCAAACAAAAAACCTCCAAACTTGCTTCATGTCACTCCTATAAATACTATTTCTGTTTTCATTTCCTTCTGTAATGAAACTACCACCTTCATGTCATTCCGTAAAGGAAAACTGCTTTTGGCTGTGGGTGAGTACTTAGAAGTTGCCATTGAAGTGGCAAAACCTGGTGGGAATTTAAAATACCCTGTTATCTTTTACCTCTCTAGCTGTGAACTCAAAACCCCATCTATTTTTACAGGTTACATAAATTTTCAAAACCCCACTATATATTTTTATAGGGCTAGGTATATCTAGCTGTAAACTCAAAAAAATAGCTAAAAAATTTAAGAACTCAAATAACAACTGCAGTACAATCTCAAGTACGCACCTCTGTAATAGAAAGTATATGTAACATATTGTACAGGGAGAGGGATACATTATATTGCCCATATAGATGTATTTTTTAAATTATGTACTTACCGTAGATTTTGAATTTTATATACACTGTATATAATGTATCCAGTACTTCATATCGCATGGGGGAAGGTGGCGTGGCCGTGTCCGGGCGCTGGTCCCGCTGCCACCGCGGTGCCACCCGCTGTCCCTGTGTTTTGCAGCACCTACGGCGAGCTGACGAACTGCACGGCGCTGATCGCCGAGAGGCTCGACTGCTACTGGCCCAACCGGCTGGTGGACGAGTTCTTCGTGGCCGTGCACAAACAGTACTTCAGGAACTGCTCCCCGTCGGGCCGGGCGCTGCACGACCCCCCGAACGGCGTGCTGTGTCCCTTCATCGTGCTGCCCGTCCTGGTCACCCTGCTGATGACAGCGCTCGTGGTCTGGAGGAGCAAACGCAGCGAGGGCATCGTGTAGGGCCAGCGCGGCCGGCGCAGGGGAGGGACGGGGGGGATCTCCCCTGGAACGTGCCTGGTGTTTGGGAAGAGCCTGCCCGAGGCAGGGACAGCATCGGCACCGCTCCTCCTCCGCGGTACCGCCCGTGAGCCCGGCGGTTTGCAAATCAATGTCATTTCAGCGGTGGTTGTTGGGCAGGACGGGCAGCGGGGACTCCGCTGGGATGCGCACCCCGCACCGCCTCTGCCGCACTCCGCTCCGCCGCTCCCAGCCCCTTTCCCCGGCACCGTGTGCCGAGGAGGAAATTTTTAAAGGGAAAAAAACCCCAAGGGGGCGTGGGGAGTTGAACCCCTGCCAGCCCCGAGGTGCCAGAGTGCCATCAACACACGTGAGACCAGCGGGTCTGGGCGCGCCAGAACATCCTCGGCTTCCTCTCTTTGTCCTTCTTTGGTTTCCCCCCACAGCTGGAAAGGCATCTTCTCCCCCAGCACAAGGACAAGGCTCGCACAGGCTGTGTTTTGCCTGGGAGGAGGGGAACAAGGGGGGGAAGTCGGCGGTGGGAGTGGGTGGCACCGGTGGTGCCCTGGGGCTAGCAAGGAATGGGAATAAGGTGCTTTTCCTACCTAAATAAATAAAAACATGAATAAACCAGGTGCCTGTCTCTGTGAAGGCTGAGGTCAAGCCTCCCCATCACTGCCTTTACTCTGTGATGCCAGAGGCCCCCAGCAGTGCTGACCCCACCCCGTGAGCACTGGCTGGGGCAGCGGGGTCCCCACGGGAGGTCCCTGGGTGTGGGTGGGCAGCTCCAGTGCGGGGAGACTGGGCAGCACTTGGGATGGGATGGGCACCCCCAACCCCACCCTGACAGCTCTGGACCATTCCAGACCCCTTCAGTGCCTTGCTGGCTCAGGAAGGGGTTCCCTGGGGACACCCAGCTGCTGGTTACTCCTGGCTCTCACATTTCCCAGAAAATCCCCAAAATCTAGTGGGACACCCAGCCCAGACCCCCTCTAACCCAAACCAGTCTACGATTCCAGCAGAAGCACAGATTAGTTGCATCTATACAAATATACATACAAATACATACAAACATATATTTATGTAAATATATACTCCCACCCATCTCCTCATGTTCAGGAAAAATTCAGTTTATTTTCCTGGACTGTGAGGTCACGCAACCTTCTAAGATCCTCCCCTCCCCGTGTCCTGGATGAGCACAAAACCAATGCTCAGACTTTCTTGTACAGCATTTAACAGTATCCAAACTTTATTGTTCTGCTCATCTCCTCCAGGCAAGCAACAATACAGGGAAGGGGTTAAACAGGATTGCTCTGGGAGGCAGGGATGGCTTTGATGGCTGCAGCTCTGTGCTCATGGGGCTGCTGGGACCCTGACACAGCTTTCCCTGGCTCCCCTGAGCAGCACCCTGGCTTTGCTCTGCCCTGGGTGCTGCAGCAGCAGCTTCCTGGCCTGAGTGGGGAACCATCCACAGTGACATCCCAAGAAATGGGGACTGTGACCCCTTCTCCTGAAGGATGGAACATGCTAACAGTACCAGGGTGCCTCTACAGCAAGAATCACTTTGTTACAGTGACCTGGTTCAGTTTTCAACTCAAGAGTAAGAGAATCCTTCTGATGCCGTAAGTAAAACGTATTTCCCCACCTTTCTGCTTCTGTGAGTGTTTTACTCCTTACCTTTGCTGACGTATCTGTTTTGGCAGCAAAGATCTCTCACTGCAGTTGCCTGCTTAAAATACTGGGCTGATCCGTGTTTCCTTGTGAGTATTATCTGCAGGTGAAGCTCTCCTCCTGCATGCCAATCCCTGCCTTTCACCTCCCTGCTTTCCCAGGCCTCCAGCAACAGCTATGGGAGCTTGTGAAGCTGTAAAGGAAAAGGCACAGGGAAATCTCAACACGCAAGTTTCATGCTTACAGTCTGCACCCCAGCTCTGCCGTGCTCGTGATGGAGATTGTTTTCACTTCCTCCAATGTCTGCAGCAGAGGAAAAGCAGGAAAGAATGAAGGGGGGGTAAAACCCCAACAGTCAATGCCCAAGTGTCACACACCTGCTTGCTCTGCGTGAAACCACACCAACATTTATTTCTCTGGTTTATAAAAGCTCGGCTGGGCTCCATCAGCTCCTCTGCATGATCCCAATCCCGGAGGATGCCCAGGGAGCTCTGGCACACGGATTGAAGCTGCTCTCCTCTGCAGGCTCTCTGCTCACACAGTGCCATCCAGCTCCTTCCAGGAAAGACAACTGCAGCATCACATCCTTCTGAATCAGGAAAGCCGAGTGTGCACGAGAGAGGGGAGATGCGTCGTGGTTCCAGCTGCATCATTCCCTTTCAGTGCAGGAAGCTGGAGAACACAATTAAGTGCTCTCCAGGTAACGGTGCCTAAATTTACCTTCATCAGATCAAACAGCATCTGATGCTCCCTCACCGCATCCAGACCGGAAAGCCAAAGGCAGATTTCTTAAAAAAAAAATCTCCCTTTCATTAATTTTTTCACAGAAATATATAATATATATAATATATATATATATATGTATGTAATTTTACTAATACTAAACATGTACTTAAGTTACGTATTAGCCTGTATTTCTTTTAACTACTTCACACAATGAATAGAAGCAAAAAAAACCACTGTAGGCCAAACAAGGCCTGAAATTAACAATGTAAAAATTCCAAACTGTGACAAAAACATACTTACATTAAATAGCATCGAGAATTTCAATACCAGAAGTAGAATCTCATTTTGCATTTCCACTCTGGCGAGCTCTAAGCCTCAGCTGAGTGAGTCTTAGAAAAAGCTCATATTGTTTCTGCTCATCAAAGGCAACAGTTTTGTGATTTGGTTCACAGGAGACCATTTATTGCCAACTCGAAGCGTTCCAAAAACACGCCACCTTTTCTCCTTGGGTTGTTTGGGTTTGGTTTTTTTCCTTCCCCCCTCCAGATTAGGCAAGAGTTAAAAAAAAAAAAGTGTAATTACAATTTCAATAGTGATTTCTTTTAACTTCTCAAGCGTATCTCATCAACAGGATATACAGTACAGTTCAGAAGAGTAAACATTTGTAAAAGGAAGCAGACAACTTTTTCAACCAACAGACACAATTTCTTGCTGTATTTATGCTGAGCTCTCCTTTGAACATGGACAGGTTATGAAGTTAGTTTTCTTCTTCAGTACAACATGGACACAGGACTGGTACAATCCAGGTTGGTTTGGCTGCTGTTGAAGTTAAGGACAACTCTAGAGTGGAGCCGTGGTCCTGCCATCCATCCCCCTTCATCATCTCGCGTAGCGCTTAATGTAATCTTCAACTTTATTCCGAAAGTCCTCCTGGAGGGAAGCACAGGCACAGTTACCCCGGGCACGGCAGGGATGGGCTCACGTGGGAATGTGCTGCTGGATCCCCACAGTGGCACTGGCAGGGCCAAGCTCCCAGCAAGGGGCAGGCCCATGGCCCTCCCGAAGAGCCCTGAATCCTTACAGAGTGCTCCACAGGAATCTCCACTGGAGAATGAAGTGGGAAAAGCATCTGCCATCACCAGCTACCAACTTAGGTACGCACAGACTGCCTGACTATTCCATAACCTCTGTATCCAGGGAAAAACACACAGTTCTGGTAGTTTGTGCTTATAAAGCAGAGAGATGCCAAGCGAGAGAAATTCTGCCATCGTGTGATCCCTGTGCAAGCCGAGATGCCAGGCAGACACCACATTCCTGGCATGTTATTCCGAGCCTGAGCCTTACAGCTTGGTATTAAATATGTTCCACCCAAACACTCCCAGGGGCCTGTGCTCCAGAGTGCATTCTGCTGGAATCCCAGCTCCAGCTCTGCTTTTGTGTGCTCCTGGAATGTAAGGCAGGAAAACCTGGCAAATTTATGTACTCACGACTGTTAAAAAATAAAACAACTAAGGAAACAGTGCCTGCAGTAGATGAGGAGGTTTTGAACACTGTTCTGGCACACTGGAGCTGCCTGGAGAGCAGAGGCCATGGAAGCACTGAAATCCTCTGCCAAGGCTCTGCTTTTACTAGGAAGGGCACAAAATCCCACTGCCACGACCTGTGGGATCACAACAAGGCACGGTCCTGCTTCAAACAATGTCACTTGTCAGCTCCAGGTTTGCCAGTACATAAAATGATGCCTCTCAGACACATCCCAAGTGTTTTGGTACAGACCAACAAGAGCTGGACCTCACATCCCACCAGGAAGGAGCACTAACATGACCTCTTTGCCTCAGTCAAGCTTGGAACCCGTCAGTATTTCCCTGGCTCCAGCACCACGCTTCCAACGCTTAAGATCAGCTCCCCTTACGACAGTTTGGTTTTCTGCTGCTGAGTTTTTCTACCAGTAAATGGATAAAGGTTATCCCATGGTTAAAATCCAAAAGGATCAAAGAAAACCTGTGATCCATCAGAAACTCTGTGATTTCACTTTTCAGCTGATCGAGTGCATCACAGAGGTCCACAACTAAGTGCGAAGTGCTTGGGATCTCAACGAAGTTTAAAACACAGTTTAAGGCCAGAAATATCTTATTGCAAACAAATATGGCTGCAGAAATCCCACTCCGCCTTAGGAACAGGCTGCCTGCTCCTCTGGGGTAAAAGAGCAGCTATTTTGGTCCAACATGGCACCAGCTAAAGGCAATATTGTGTGCTCTGACTTTCTCACTCGGCTGCAAGCACGCCCATTTCCACACTCATCGAACTGCACGCTGCATTAAAAAGCTAACACTACAAAGCTAATGCCATCTTCGGCTGAAATAAAATTTCCAAACCCAGGCAATTTCAATCCACAGATGCAGGTTATGATAGCTGTGGTGGAAACTGAATTCACTGAGGGCTTGTAGCGCATTGTTTCCTACTCCTGTGTTTCTCCAAAAGATGATCACTGAAAGGACTGAGCACAAGGCTGGGAAACACCACTGGACACACACCTGCACCTTCCCTGTGTGTACAAAACCCGAGAGCAGGGCAGTGCAGACAGCTCAGAGCACCCTGTGCTTTTCCCTCTGTCCCTTCCTGAGCTATGACAGGGGAAAACGGGCTCTGGGCAGTGCCTGAAGAGAAGCAAGACCTCAGGAAGGAAGGAAGGAAGGAAGGAAGGAAGGAAGGCAGGCTGCAGAAAGCCACGCTGTCACTCAGCAGCCTGGGCTGCAGGACCTGAGGGTGTTGGCAGGGAAGCTGGGTGAGGAGCTGGCTGTGAACAGGAGAAGCTCACCCCAGAGCTGCAATGTCCCATCCTCACCTGCCAGATGGCTCAGCACTGCCTGATTAACGGGGGCCACTTCTCTCTGGGCACAGCTGCTTATGTGCAACACTGAATAATCAGAAGCAGAAAATCTCAGCAGAGCAGGACGTACCCTGCATTATAAAGAGGCAAAAATCCTGCTAGGAATGAGAAGGGAAAGAAGGATTTGCAACATCCCTTCAAGGATGTAACATATCCCACAGAAACTGTCCTCTGTATTTAAACAAAGGTGTTTTGTTCGTACAAAGAGGTTTAATAAGTAACCTTTACACAAATAAACATATATGAAATGAACAGGACAAGGGGCTATGATTTTAAATAGATAGAAGGTTTAGATAAGATACTAGGAAGGAATTCTTCCCCGTGAGGGTGGGGAGGCCCTGGCACAGGGTGCCCAGAGCAGCTGTGGCTGCCCCTGGATCCCTGCAAGTGTCCAAGCCCAGGTTGGATGGGGCTTGGAGCAACCTGGGATAGTGGAAGGTGTCCCTGCCCCTGGCAGGGGCTGGAATGGGATGAGCTTTAAGGTCTCTTCCAACCCAAACCATTCTGGGATTCTGTGATTATACTGAAGAGCACTTGGGAGAGGATCTACAGAGCCCCAAACTCCAAAAGAGAATTCCATTCTACCCTGTCTAAAAGCATGTGGAAACACACACACTCCAGAACTAGGCACCGTTTCAAAAACTGGCATTTGACCTGATTTGGCAGCTCTGGGAGAAGAGACTTTATTTTTTCAACTGTTTATACTGCACAAGTTATGCTTATTAACCGCTTGTCTTTTATTAAGCTTCTAATCTGTAACCCGAAGAAGATCTGCTCAGTCATCCAAAGCAAACACAGTACTTTGGTGACAGCTACCAGAGAAGCCTGGAAAAGTTCTGATGGAAACTTCCCTCGGGGATTTTTTTTATTTATTTAAAACAATTTATGTATAAGGATTACCCAAAAATAAAATAAAAAAAATATAAAAACCTCAAAGCAGATTTAGCTCATTTATCATCCTTAATATACCCACTACTGGTACTTCACACACTATTGCACTATTTGGCCAGTCCCTGCAGGAAAATGTGCAGTTTAACACATCTGTCCCTTCGCTGTGACAAACTTTCTGATCCACCTTCACATCTTTTAGATCCATAATCCTGCAAAATTCAAATGGAGACAGAAAAAGGTCACAGATCTTTTGCTCCTGCCCTTTCGTCTTCTGTGCTAGTAATCATAATAGTAACAATAATTTTTTAAAGCAGCTCTATTTTAACAGAACACTATCTGAATCCAACGTTTATTACCAAGGTTAAATTCCAAACAACTTCTGCTAGGACCTGACTTGTGGTTTTAAAGTGATTAAGAAAAGGGACTTCTGAGCATCAGTAAAATGGCATTCATTACTCAGCTCAACCAAGGCTTTAGGATATAATAACCAGGTAGATTTACCCATTAGGCCTATGAATTATATCAAAAGCCACCTTTTCTTTCTTTTCCCCCTTGCAGAAAATAATAAGTATTCACACCCATCAACCCCCACACATCCCCTCCCATTTAAAAAGCAGCTGAATGAAACCTTTGAGCAGCACAAAAATCCCAAGTATGAGGTGTTTCCTTACACTTCGTGTTCCTGCCTTGCTCTCATTTCCCTGTCATTGTTTTATTCAGCTCAGTCTCTACGTGATGTGAAGAGTCTTCCAAGCTCTGTAATTAAATTTTAGTTCTCTGAATAAAGAGAAGAGTGGAGGAGAGTGAAAAACCTATACAAAGGTATCTCCCACGAGCTCCCTGCTTAGCAGGTGCAGTCAAAGCCACATCGATTTTCATGGCCTGTGATCCCTACTTTAGATTTTAAAATCCTCCTAGCCACCAAGCAATTGTGATTTTGAAAATGATGAAGAAATGCTTTAGCAGATTTCTTAGTAGCTAAGTCCTAAGGGGGAAGAAAAAGGTGAAATTTTTAAATTTTTACTGCAGGGACAAAAAAAACCAACCAAAGCCAAATCACACCACTGCAGCTATTTGGAAAAGAGCAGCATTACGGGAAAGGTTGTTTTTTTTTAAATATCTGCACACAGAGGTAGGTTACAGAATTGGTGTGGGAAGCAATGACCTGCCTGCCAGGAGAGAGAAGCTGAAGATACCTTGCAGAGACACAGCAATTCATTAACACGCTGAACACATTTGCACATTTGTCTGAGATTTCACATCTTTACCAGGAACCATTTCCCTCACGCTTCCACAGATTTTCTGCTGTCTGCCAGTGGAGAAAGATAAAGGAAGAGAAGGACTCTCTGAAGTTCCTAGAAGAGGAACAGGCTATGGATTAGAGGGCAGGGATAAATACACCTAAATCCTGTCTGTGCAAAGGAAAGAGAATCGAGCCAGATGAAGAGAGCAAAGCAGCTTCCCAAAGAAAATTGTGCCCTGGATTAAATGTGAGTCCAAATCCACCATGGGGCTGGATGGAGATGGAGGCCTGGAGAGTCCTCTGGTGCCAAAGGACTTGGGGATTTGCCCAGACTGTCACAGATTTCTTATGGCCATTTATGATTTCACCCAGGCTGCCTGAAAACACAGAAAACCTCCTGGGAACTAAACCAGGGAGCAGAGACTGCTGGGTCCCTCAGTGCCTGAGGTCAGGAGCTGGTCTCTGCTCCTCCAAGGCTCCCGAGGCTGGCCCAGGCACACTGACCACCTGGCCAGCTGTGGGAAAGGGTTACAGAAAAGCCCTTCAGGAAAATTACCTGAATTATCCCGGTCACTCTGAGGCTGACCTCCTCTGAGCTGCAAGCACACTTCCACCCATGAGGATGCCACTCGTTCCCAAGAGAGGTTATGTCCTCGGGATCCGGGATCTTGATGGATAAATTACAAGCACAGAGGAAACAGGAGCTGCCTGGGTCTGGCCAGAGGGTTTTGCAAGTCATGCTCTACTCAAGGGAAATGATGTTCAAGCTAACCTGACTGGGCAGGTGAGGCACGTGGGGAACGCAGCTCCAAGAGCTGAGACTCGCTGTCGGCACTGAATAATCCAGCCACATGCTCCCTTTCAAAAGCCATGGATGTTTCTAAAGGATGCAAAGCAAAAGCTTTCCTTTTAAGTCACTGAGGTGCCTAAAGCATCTAAAACAAAAGCTTTAAAACATCTGCATTTCTTCCACATTACCTCAGCAAATCAAACCATCTGCAAAAGCTTAATCAACTTCGCTGAACCTGAGAGAGGCTCCATCCATAATCAAAGTGTTATGGAAGATGGGTAATGGTTTCTATAAATCCTTGCAGCACTAGGAAAGTCATGTTTTTCCTATTTACATCTGTTTGCACAATTAGCAGCTGTGCTGTTGCTCATTTGCACATGCCATGTAATGCACTTTGTGCTCGCTGGGAAAAGCCTTCAAAGGCTGTTAACAAGGACACAGAACATAAAATGGGGAGGCAATCCAAGAAAAAGCCCAGTGCAGCTCTGGAAATGCAGAAATGCTGCAGAAAAACAAAGATGTATTCTACCATGGCTGCCACGGTTTCAGTGAGAACAACAAACACCAAACAGGGTGGTTGGGGGAGCAGAGGAAGTGAAGGATTTACTGCAATAAATATGGAGATAAATAAATGCAATGACTCACAGGGAGAATTGTTATGAAAAGATGTTTTTGGACTGGGATGGAACTGTTGTTCTTAATAAGCCATTAAGCTGCAATCAGAGAGTAATAAAAACCCCACAACAAAAATTAAATAGCTTCCAAAAAAAACCACATCAAGCTTGAAAGCCTTTTGGGGCTACATTCTTTTCCAGTGTGGTAAAAGCTTGGAAAGCTGAGGTTAGCCAAAGGTGAAGATCTACTCCAGTTCTTCAGATACACCTTGTGGGTGCATTTAATTAAAACAATTCTTCAGTGTTTCGTAACCCCTTTAGAAGAAATCAGGGAAGAGACACTTGATTCAGCAGCCAGGAATAAATGTGAGTTTCTTATTTTACCTGAAGAAGGTTAAAAGCATCGACGCACTTTCATCACTGCAGTTTTGTACTGTTATAAATAAAAAGCAGTGTTCTCACCAATGTTTGGAAATAGCTACTTTCCATCAGGAAGAGACATTTCAGGATGCCAAGGGCTGGTGCAGGACTATCAATTTAAACCAGGGGATGAGGTTAAGTGGAAAACCTCATCCTAGACCAAGGACAGAGACAGATCCTAGCCCAGAGGAAACTCAACAAGCACAGCAAGCATGAGACCACACTAATTTAAGCAACAACATTGACTCCAATATTCTACAATGCAAACACCATAAAAAATGAGGTCCTGACAAAACCAGCTTGAAGTAAACATAGTGAGAGCCAGCTCTGGGTCAGCTCTGTTGATGTCCCTGTTTTGACCAGTACCAAACATCCCTTCTGCCCTCTACCCTTCCCTGAGCTAAGAGCCATCAACAGAGTTTTTGACAAAGTCCAACACCGAACAGGCTCAAAATGAAAATATATTAATTTGCATCCTACATTCTTGGACCCAGACCAGAAATCAAAAGCCTGAAAAGTTCCTGGTTTTAAAACAATTTTTGTTTACTGTTTCTATGGGTATAGAAGTAGTTGTATCACCTCAAACTGTTTTCTAACACAGCCTTGGATCCCACAATAAACTCTCAGGAACTTCCTTTTTTCCCTGTAATTTCTCAATACAAAAGACTGTGACCTCACAAACTTCACATCAGAATAATTCCAAAATCATGTGGAAGAGTTAAAAATAGAGAAATCCAGTTTGCAGATGAACTGAAAACTAATAAAAATGGTAAGAGGCAATCTAAGGAGATGTTATGAACAGGAGAGCAGAATGCATGCAAGCAGAGCAGCTAGTGTGACAAAGTACACAATTTTACAATGAATTTTACAATGTCACTCTTTCTGTATGCCTTGAGAATTAATAATTCACAACGAAGAAGCAGTCGCTTCAAAGCCTTGACCTCAATTACTTCTTCAGCAATTTTAACAGCATATATCTTTCCACAGCTGGGAGTAAGAGCCAGCAGCGCTGAAAATGAAAAAAATCAGGGCACAAAATGCCCTAAAAATTCATGTATGCAGCAGTGTGCCCACTCATTACTTCAAATGTGGCTAAATAGGGGAGAGGAAAAAAAACAACTGCAAGTAAAAATATGCAGATCTTGTGATCACTAGGAAGCAATGGAACACCCTGTGGTGTTTGAATAGCTTGTGGGGAGTTCTCTTTACCAAAATAAAGCCTCACTTAAGTGTGCAAGAGTCTGGAGCCCCTACAGCCAGGCAATGTCCAGCACAGGCAGGAAAGGGCTTTACCAGACACATTCAGCAAGCAAAGACAGCAGAATCTGACTGCTCACAGATCTGCAGACTCTCATCACTACTCCCCACACCCACGCAGCTTTTCCCTGGCACTTTTCACCACCTCAGCCTGACCAGCAGCCCAGGGCAGGGCAAAGCCTGGGGTCTGCTCTGAGCTGGATGTGCCCACAGAGCCCACCTGGAGCTTTCCTGGAGGCTCCCTCCCAGCCCAGCCTCTCTCTGCTGCTGCTGCCAGTTCTGGTGACAGCTACAGGAACTGGATGTAAAGACTCTGCTGCTCTGTCAAATCTGATGGAAATCCACGTGTGTGTTTAAAAGCTCTAGGGATTGGGGGGGGGGCTGGGATGACAGGACAGATGGATGGCATCACTGCATAAGCCTTACTCCTCTGCCAAAACCAAACACAAAAAGCAAAGCAATTGCCAAAGGTTCACTTTAGCGAAGCTCCAGGACAAACTGGTTCAGGACAGAGCAGGTAAAGGGGCAGTGGGGAGGACTGAGCCTGCTGAAAGGCTGAGCTCAGCGGGCCATGATCAGTGGCACAGAGTCACTACGATCCCCAGAGGTGCCTGCTAACCTCAGTGATCCTGCAAAATGCCTCCTGGAAATGTCTCAAGGATGAAGTGCTGGAAAACCTACAGCTACAGAACAAACACCCCCTCTAATGTGATTCAGAAACATTTCACTTGGTTACGCTGGCCATGAGCAAGAGAGAACAAAGAAATGTTTCTATCACGTCCTTTAACTTGCATTACATTAAAACACAAGATTATTTTCATGCAACCTGACAGCTGCCTTGCCAAGTTTTCCAGAGGCTCCTTACTTTCATCATTATCCGTAATTTTATATTTCTTCAAATTATTCTGCTGCTGTTACAAGACTATCAGACTGACAGACTCCAAAATGATACCAACTTTCATCAGAGAAGTGAAAGGATAGAAAACAGGAATGCTTTAAAAGCAATGGTGGCACTGAGTTGACACATCCCTCCACACCACAGTGACGCACCAAACACAGGAACATTTTGTTAAAAGGATAATTTTTAGTCTTGGGGTATGGAGAAGGAAAACATCAGGCTTGTCAACTCAGTATTTCCTTCACCGTCAGCTCCACAGAAATTCTTCTGTTCTACACCTGATTGCTATTATCTTGTATTTCAGTATGTTCAAGACCAGATTGTTTAGTTTATAATACATGGAGGGATTCCCCTCCTTCCCCAACCCAATTACATTTCTACAGTCTAAGAAACTTTAATCAAAAATTTACTTTAAACCTGAACTGCCCTGCAGTTCTGAATCTCTCCTCACTTACAATAACTGACATTAATCACATTAAATTGATTGCTTCTAAGGATAAGGCAAAAACTTTCCTTTCCTTTTCACCTATTTTAGCAGCTATCTGTACTAGAATGCCTTGTTGAGGATATCACCCTCCTGATGGCAGCCTTTGCTTCCATTTTTAAAAAGATGGCCATAGACTTTAACCACACGTGAGAGAAAATTTCCTTTCAGCCCAGGAACTATAGCTGCGATTGCCAGTAGAATACAGCAAATATATCATGGATGAGTGGCCACTCATCCTAAGCCACTGCCAACCACGAAGAGAAACTCTCCCCTGAGCAGCACGAGGAGAATGGTTTCAAAAACCCTGGTGGAGACTCTTTTTGTTGGTGTCAGGCAGTGCCAGAGGCTCCCCAGGGGAGGGTGGCTTATCCACCCAATTCTGACACTGTCAGCGACTCAGACCTTGGTCTTGCACTGAGCTCCTTGCCAGACATTCTTTACTCCCTTTATCACAAGCCTGGAGGGCTGAAGTTTCCAAGATGTAACAGAGAAAAGCCCTGGGATGAGAGTCTCAGCTGTGACTGCAGCCAGCGCAGCCCAGTGCTGATTTAAGCCACAGGCCAACCTCAGTTCTGACAACCTGAACAAGGATTTATTCTGCAGGCAGATAAGAAAACCAGAAAGTAGAATGTCAAGATTAAAAAACTGGTTGCTTCTTCCCTTGTGCATTTTAGCTTATCTGTGGAATGGGAACCTTTGGCACCTGCAAGTACAAAGGGCAGCACAGCAGAGGAAAGTGGTCTGTATTTACTCCTTCAAAAGTGAACTTGTCAGAGCAGAGATAAAACAGGTGAGAAAGGTTGTCTGTGTAGGAACATTACAGCAAGACTGAGACATGCAAGGCAAGGATAAGGAACAGAATGCAATTTAAATGTCAGGCTGTTAATCCAGGACTAAGATGATCCAAATGAATGCCCAGCCTCCCACTGCTCTATTGTGCTACCCAGGGTGAATCATTTCCCCCTCCACAGCACTCCAATTCTCATCAGCAAAGTACCAAGCACCACAACAGCTCTCCATCATTTAAATTTAGTTTGGTTAGCCAGAACTGCAATCTGTGGACATCAGATCCTATCCTATTCACACAAAAATAAGTGTCAAGCCTGCAAATTCTAGAGTTAACCAACATTAACCACTTCATGATACCGAAAATAAAAAAGCCATCTATTTTTGTTTAAACCTGTTTTTCAATTTATAATAAAAGGTATCACAATGAAATCACTTACAGTTGCTATTGAACACTGTAAGGAAAATCAAGACAAGGTGAAAAGCTCAGCTTGCCTGTAGCCAACGAAGAAAAAAACCAAATTTGCAGTGGTAAAACATCAATTTTCATTCCTGATGAAGCAAGTAAGAAACTTAAACCAAAGGATCATCTTTGCTGCCACATGTTAAATCTTCCAGAGTTATCTACCTATTTAAACCTTGCTGGCAGCCATCTGTGAATTTTCAGAGAATATGAAAAACAGAATATTCAAAATTTGCCCAGACCTGGTTTACTCTTCCCCCTACTAAATGTAATCCCCATTTATTTTTCCAGAGGGATTTCAGCCCAAGGGTTCATATGCTCAGTGCTACCGAAGAATCCAAAGCAGCTGTTGTTTCCTGCACCAAGCCCTGGAAGGGCTGGCGAAGTTAAAAGGGCCGAGTTTTGAGTTGAGGGATAAGTTAATACCCCAGCAGAGTTAGATGGTGCAGGAATGCAAGAAAGCCAGCTCCCTGCAGCTCACATTTCACTGCTGGGGAGCACACACCCCAACAGGCTCTTCTGGCCAGCAGCACCATTAAAACCTGCTTCTGTTGATGCAGCCAAATAAAACACCGTAAAAGCAATTGCCCAATCCTCCAGGACAAATCTTTGTAATCCAAGCACACAGAGTGCCTGACCATGGGCTGGCACGGTGGAGAGCTCTACCTAATCACAGGAGTTGTGATAACCACCATCCTTATGATATTCCCAGATGAGGAAACCCAGGGGGATGCTTGATTAAAGGGCTCTGAATAGACAGGGCTGTTAAACTGTTCCTGCAGAACTTGTAAAAAGTCTGATTTTTTTTTCTCCAGTGCTAAGACATAGCACAAAATCTGCCGAAATTAATATGGCTGCCCCATCCCTGGAAGTGTCCAAGGCCAGGCTGGATGGGGCTTGGAGCAAACTGGGAGAGAGGAAGGTGTCCATGCCCATGGCAGGGGGTGGGACTGGATGGTCTGGAGGGTTCCTTCCAAACCACACCACTCTGTGACTCACACAGAAAGTAATTTGGAGGTTACATGGTAAATGTTTTACTACTGAAATAGAGATCTCTCAAGACAGCAGGAAAAGATAAATCCTGGCTTCGTAGCTTTTGTTACTGAATTATTCACGCTCCTGACAAGGCAGGCAGGACATGATGACAAGCTGAAGTTTTCAGATAAGTTCCTTTCAAGTCTGCCAACACAGGGCTGGAGCCCATGGAAAAGCCCCACTCCCTGACAACACCTCACTTGGCAGCTGTAACCAATCCCATTTTCTCCAGTGACTTTGTCAAAACGAATGCAGGGCTAACCCAGGCAACACTTGAAGTCAAGCGCCAGCACGGTGCCAGAGAAGAATTCCAGAAAATTTTGTTTATTTCTGATTTCCCACTCCTTTATGCCATGCTCAAGACGTCAAACTCTGATACTTTGATTTTTTTAACCCCTTAAAAATAATCCAGCTCAACCTGTTCATGCCTTATGAGCACCTTGCACACCCAGCACATTGCTCCTCCAGCACCAGCTCAAACACAGTAATAATCATAAAACACTTTTAAAGACTACATTAAATTAAATTCAAGTAAATGTTTTTGAAATAGTCTCTCTGTTCTAAGGTAAATTTTCCAGCTGCCTTGAGTCATCACTAAACTTCTGACATCTGAGCTTAAGAAACGGTAACAGTAATTATCAGAATTCTTCATATATCACTGTCACTGTTTGAATACAGAATTTTATAGGGATATGTTTGGGAAAATTTCCAGCTGGCTGTGATGGGAAACCATTTGCAAGGGTGAAAAGCCTGACAAAGAGAACTGGGCTAAAACTAATGCACGGATGAATTAAATGAGCATTATTTCTTAAAAAATCCTTAGGGAAGGCATTAGAGAAAGGAGTTCGCCATTAAAAACCCTTGGAGTGCATTCCCTGGATCTAATCCAATAAAGAAACATCCAGATAGAAACATGATATAAACTTGGGTAGAAGAGAGCTGCTATTCGATTTTTGACCCACCCATGTGCTTTGGAATACTTTGCAAAAGAAAAGCATTTCAACTGTTCTGTTTCTTCAAGGACCACTACCCATCACAGGAACACAGATCATCCACAATTATCTGGAAAATGCTTGTTTAGAGCTATTTCTGATGCTTTTTACCACAAATAACACCTCCTCTAAAATGTACAGTGAGAGGATGCAGCATCCACAGACCATGAAATTTTATTATATTATATATACTGTATTTTATATCAAAATATCTTTTTATCTTTTACAGACAATTTTGGTGACTGCTATCCAAATAAGCTGTTTTGCACCCAAATTAGCCAACAGTCACTACAGATCAGTGGATAATATTTCTAATTCCCAGACAGATTTAAGCCTCAAGGAATTAAGCCAAAAATAAACTGAAAAAAAAAAAAAAGCAGAATCTAAGCAGTTTGGAGGTAAGGAGGTGGTGAGGAAAAGACCTGATGTCTTCTGAACAGGAAGAATCCCTGCAGGAGCTAAATATTCAAATATGCCTTCAACATAAAAATGGTAACAAAGAGCAGGTACAACAGAGAAACAAAGAAGCTACTGTAAGATCACTTAAATGAATTACTTTAAACCAGAAGATCTGAGGAAGAAATACAGATAATGAGTATTTTTTCCTCAAACTTCCAAGTTAATTTTATTTTTTGTTAGTTTGCCTGCTCAGAGGACCCAACACACCCGTGACACACTGGCATTTATATCATGCTTTTCATTCAGATGTATCAAAGAGCATTTCGAACAGATTGATCTCCTGAGATAGGGAATTACATTGACAGAAGAAAATTAACTTCAACATGATCAATGGCGAGATAAAGCAGAACCCAAATCTGAAGGCATTATTTAGTTTCAAATGCTTTTCTTCAGCTGCACAGAAAAATGGATTTTGAAGGAAGGCTTAAATCTAAATGTAATTATACCCTTATTATGTATAAGCACAGAAATAAAAAGCCAGGAGGATGAAAGTACAGCTGGCCATGACATTATTTTGGAAGAGTCTTTAGAAGGATCAGATCTGAAACGACACAGGGGCAGCGAGCTCTGGGACTCTTCAGCTGTCTAAAGGCACCAGAAGTGCAAGGACAAAATTATTCCAAACTTCAGCAGAGATAAAAGATCCCAAATCTGCCAGCTCCTGTATTTAGCACCCTGGGGAATAAGTTGGAAAAGAAAGCACCAGGCTCCCAGATTAGAGCTTGGTAAAACCTGAGGTGAGACATGAGGACAGGAACCCCTTCCCCCTTTGAGATGTGCTTCCCAGGACAGACTTAAGTGTCTTGATAAAAAAAAAACCCCAAAACCAACAAGGAGGAAATCACTCTTGGTGAAACAAGTTTTACAGTCCCAACCTTGCTGGTTTCTGGTGGCTCCAGAACTGAGGGAGCTGTGCTGGGCAATGACAGTTTTTGATGCAAATGGAAAATCTGGGGGGAAATTCAACTTAGTGTGTTTCCAAAGGGATGCCAAAAGACCTTCTACAGAAAATCTGTATTTGTTTCTCACTTCCATGACTTACTTGCTGGCAACCTTCTCTTTCCATGGCTCACCTCACTCAGGAGGCATCTGGCCCAGGCACTGACACTTTGTCAGGTGCTGCTGGTTCTTGCCCAGCTGCCCAGGGGTTTCACAGAATTCCACACTGGTTTGGGTTGGAAGCTCATCCCATTCCACCCCCTGCCATGGGCAAGGACACCTTCCACCATCCCAGAGTGCTCCAAGCCCCATCCAGCCTGGCCTTGGGCACTTCCAGGGATGGGGCAGCCACCACAGCTGCTCTGGGCAATGCTGGAGAAATTACGACTCTTCTATAAAAATTCTGAACTGTCTGCTGTTTAAGGACTCTAAGAAACTGCCTACAATTATGAAACGCTATAAAAACTCTTCAGTGAAATACGTACTCAGCAACTGTTCCTGATTATCAATGGAATTTCTAATGGAATTAGATTAGTGCTCTCACTAGTGAAGACAACACGACAGTCCTCAAGTAACTTCAGGAAAACATTCATCCCACAAGACTCATTAGAACAACCTCCACAGACCACAAGCAACTGGGAGGAGGGACTGGGTTTTTTAAACCAAGTTTCCTAAAGAACTGAGGCTATGCAGGGCAATTACAATCCTAAGAGAAAACATTAAGAGGCAGCTTCAGAATCTGTAACACCATGAAGTTCATAAAGCCATCTCCACAGAAACAATAAAAATTAAAAACCTTATTTTATCACCCAGAGAAATCTCTAATTAAAATTTAAAAATTAAAAAAATAATTGCAGAAGTCAATCCAGAGCCAAACTCCCCCACGCAAACCTATGCAAAATATTTGAGCATTAAATGCTGCTTTCCAAAGAGGATGCAAATAAAATCAGGGCTCACTGAACTAAGTAAAAAAAGCTTGTGTTTAAACTGGATCCTTGGCAAACACACACTTATTCCCATTAGATTTCTCAGCTCTGGCACTTCAGAGCTGCAGGTAAAATATAAGATGGATTTTCACAAGGAGGAAAAAAAATTCCCTGCCAAGTGCAATCTACCTTAGTCTTTCACAAGGACACAGCACAAAGCACTGAATGCTGACAGATGGGTTTCACTAAGATGGAAAGATTGTGCAGGAAAACAACACAGGGAGATGTTACTCAGCTTCTCCTACGACTGAAACAACTGCAGATCACATGGATGACAAAGTAAATGAGCATTTGCTGATCTGCAAAATGACAAAAGTGTGCTTGAATTGCACCAAATACTGGGGAAATGTAATTAAAATAGGACACAGCATCAGGGTTCTTGACACAGAAGGCCTAGGTGAGGAAGAAATCTAAGGAAAACTTGGAAAAACTTTTCTACTTTAAGCCACACGAAGCATGCAATGAATCTTCTGCTGCGTGTTGTACATATGGCTTGAAATGTTTTTTGGCAGAAATAAACACCACTAGGAAATGGAAGGGCTTTGAAGGATCCCAGCGAATAGCAATGTCCTGAGGCAGTTCCCAAACCACCCATGACAGATGGACACACGGGAAGTATTTTCCAGATTTCAGCTAACAAATCACAGACTCAGCGCCCACAGCACCTCGGGATGAGGAATACACAAGCCCTGAAGCACTAAGCTCACTTGGTTTTCCACTGCCAAGCTATACCCCTGTTGTTTCAGTATTCAGCCCACCTGGCTGCCACAGAGCAAATCAGTAAAGCTCTCTGTATTTGCTAAATAAAAACAGCAAATCCTACAATTTTTAGCACATTATTTTTAAATGAGTAGTCACTAAAACTTAAACTCTTGCTTATCGCTTTAGAATCCGTGGAATTTACCTGATTGACAATTAATGGCTCTGGCCATGCACATAACTACTGACAGAGTGACTTCTGTGCTAAATACAGAGTGGTCCAAGCTCATTAATTAGTAAGAGCTTCTTTAAACTCAGCAAGAAAACTCATACCACCAAACCACTGAGATTGTATCAGTGGGAGAAGACTGAATGTTGGGAAACTCCTTGCTTAGTTTACACAGAGCCGTCAATCATCTTTTTATTCTGATTTATTAAGCTCTACACCAAGAGAGGATGATTGCTTATCTTCCAGTGACTGTGACCCAACTGCAGAGCAAATGCAGGCGCTAGGGATGTCCAGCATTTCTGAAAACAGATGTTGATGACTCTGACCAAATTTGTTGTACAGCCTTCCGAAAAATTACTGGCACCTGGCAAGGTGTGTGTGGGAGAACTGTAGAATGACTAAAGCTGCATAAACAAGCATACTTATTTTTAAAAATAATCTCTCAAAGTGACTTGATGCTCACTGGCTGAAGGAAGCTGCAAAGGAACAAGTTCAATAACTGACAGCTCCTTCCCAGAGGAAGGAAGGAGGTCCTGGAGGGCTGGAAGCTGAAGCTGCACTAACACACATCTCAGGTAAGACAGGTTAATAAAGCAATCAATTCTAGAACTCAAGCTCTGAATTTTGTATCATTTTACATCTCAGAACGAGGCTGCTTTTCCAAAAGCTACAACTACATACTCAGTCATATACACCACAGATTTAATGCAAAAAATGGAGAAAGTCCTTACACAGGAAGGGATCACAACTGTCCCTTCCAGCCTGATCTAACAGAAGCATTCCCAGCACAGCTGTTCCTCAACAATCAGCAGTAAGGATTTGCTATCTCTGATGTGACTTTTCCCAGCATCTGCAAGGCAGGAGTCATTTGTGATGACTGGGAACTGACCAGACCCCAGGCTCAGCTCTCAGTAACTGCAGGCAAGGCCTGGGATTAGCTGTTACCCTCTCAGGCAGCCAGGCTCAGCCTGGAATGCCAGCAAAGGAACGCCAGGATTTCAAACCTGAAGGGACACCAGTGAAATCCTGAGTCATCTCCCCTGGGAGAAGCACAGCAGACAGCCCGAGGTGCAGTGATTTGGCTGCTACACCCCACACACTCCCAGGATTCCCCCGCAGGATCTGCTGGACACAGATGTTTGTGTACAGAGCCGTTTCTGTACAGATGGATTTGCACATCTGTTCATATAGATACTGTACAAGCAAGCATGTATCACATATACATTATCTGTATAATCCTGTTACACATGTAAATAAATCTCAGAGGAGAGAGCATTCCCATGTTAATCCTGTGGGGCATTGCAAGTATTTCTTAGGAGCCAGGATGGGACCACAGCAGCCTGACTCCACAACAGTGTTTATGTAAAATATGACAACTCTGCCAGGGGGAAGCAAAAAAACAACTCAGGCTGCAACTGCCGCTTTTTCTCTCCCTTGCATTATTTATTCTCTCCACAAAGGCATCGTTGGGTTTTTTGATGTCCACACAAGATACACAATGGAAAATCCAGCCCTTCCCCTGGTGCTGTCACTATCAATGAAACACCTACACTAAATTCAGATAAGCTCAAAAAAAATTTAAAATGGCATAATATGAATTTTACAGATGCTTATGAGACTGCTAGGAGTTTAATAAATAAAAAATGTTTGTTCCATCAAAAAAAAATTTGTAATTTAGAAGACTGTCAAAAAAACAATTTTCTTTTCACTTCTTCAAATAACTTCCATGTAATTAGTGTAGCAGTACCTATTTTTGAGTGCTCACCTCTAGTTTTGAGGGAGCTGTGTCTTTTCAATCAGGTAGCATTCTCCTTTCTGTGGATTCCCAAGATTTCCAATTTCTCAATGAGGCTGAGAGGTGCAGGATAGCAATTTTACCCACCCAGGGTCAGGGGGTGGAATGGGATGGGCTTTACAGTCCCTTCCAACCCAAACCATTCTGTGATTCCAGGATAAAACAAAACCACAAAGACCCCTCTCTTCCAGAGGAGGTTTCTAGACAATCTTTTCCATCTTAGCCTCATGTTCTCACCTCAGCCCTGCAAACACGGATGAATACCAGAATAGCTACAAGATCTCATTAATCAAAGAACAGCTGGAAAGATGAACTTGCAATCCTGATATTTCCTCTTGAAAAAATGAGATAAATTAGGTGCACTGCCTGACTGTATTTTCAATGAACTCTTCAAATCAACACTCTCTTACCCGGAACCTTTCTTCAATCTTAAAGGTTAACTTCAACAAAAGTGCTGGAAGCGTTTAATTAGAACAAGAGGTCTTGAACATACAAAGTGTGAGTTCTGTGTGCCTGAGGAACACATCTATGCAGTGTCAAATGATGGAATTTTGGAGATGGATACAAAGAAGAAACTGGCACTGTTGCTCACAGGTGAACAGTACATCCCATTCATGTTCACCAGACCACGTTCTGCTTTGCCCACTCCATAATACACATGTGAAAATTAGGATCACTTAAAAGAAAACAGAAGTTTCCACTCCTGTTCTTTAAACTTGCCCAGATTTCTCCTGGCTTTATAAATACATGCAACACGTAAGAGCTCTGAATAAAAAAGCTGCCTTTGGACAGAGACGAAGAAAGGAGAACTTGGCACAGGTCTTCTAAGGTAAAGGTCACCCATGTCACCATGCCAAACCAACTGACCATCAGCTTGCTGCACAGAACATGCACAACTTCAGGGGAAATCTCAGACACAAGAAGGAAAAGAGCATCTATTTTGGGGCTGTCACCACATTACGGCCCACAATCCCAGCACACGGTGACTAACACCGCTGCGTGGAGTCTACTTTCCCAGAGAAAGCCCTTTTTGTTTGAATAACTGGCTGCTGATACAGTGAGTCACTCGACTGCCTCAAGCAGCAGCTCCACCGCTCTAAAAGGACAGGCTGGGAACTGCTGAGTACAGAATGTGTATTTGTTTAGGAACAACCTGCCTTAAATAAACCACTGACTCACCTTGTCACGCAAATGATGCTCTGCAGCCTCAATATTCAAAGGATCGTCAAAATTCAAAAGATCCTGGAAAAGAAACAGAGAGAACATTGCAGGGCTCCCACTCACTGCATCACCAGGAGCCCAAAGCCCTCATGCACAAGATAATTGGAAGAAAGCAAACAGGGCAACAAGGGAAGTGCCATTTAATCGCTGCCGTGGTGGTGTCCCTGCCAAAGGTAAATGCAAACGAGTCTGATAATTGGAAACCAAATCACAGGACAATTAAATGGCAACAGCACCAAGGCATTTAAGCCCTCCTGGTGTGGGCCACACACAGCCCCATGACACTTGTCCCTGGAAGTGAATGTATTTCTACTGGAAAACAGTTTTAAGCTAAATTCTGGGGGAACATTCCAACTTTCAGGAGGCACAATTCCTGTTGATTTTTGTTCGAGGGCAAAGTAAACCTTTGAAAAAACTTCTGCAAACAGCGTGCTGATGAAGCAGGAGCTTCCTTAATGCCACCTCTATAGAAAAGCAATTTAATTCTCTCTGTGAAGAAGCTATGTAACCTGGAGCCTGCCAGGGAAGTTTGAGTGCTCTGGGAAAAACAGGGCCTAGAGGAAAAGGAGTGCAAAGACTCCAAGAACTAAGGACATGTGGGGTCAGGGAGCAGAAACAGCCACAACAAAACCCCAGGTCTCTCAGTTTAATCTCAGACATTAACTTTGGAAGGAGAAAGGGTCTAGGGTTAAAAACCATGGAGAAGAGGAATCATCATTAAAAATAACACTGAATCACAAGGCCCCTGCTCTGCCTGCAGCCCAGACCTTTCCCCAGTCTAGGGTCAGCCTGTGTTGGAGTGAAATATCACAGTCCCAGAATCTGAAAGCCTCCTGGCAGTCCCCACCTCATCTTCAAGCAGCAAACCCCACATTTCACTCAAATCAGGACACCAACCCACCTCATTTTCACTCACTTTCTCCAATAAAACTCCCATGAATCTGCCAGACCAGTGTGATCCCAGTGCCAGCTTTTCAAGCCTAATTATTTACAAGAAGCTGGGTGTGAGGGAAATCCAGGAGGGAAGCACAGCTCCTACCAGCCATGACAAATCCCTATGGTCTCCTATGCATGACCACCTCTCTCTGCAGCTCTTTGCCCAATATTTTTATGTGCAGCTCTTCCCCCAATATTTTTATGTGCAGCTCTTCCCCTGAAGGCCCCTTTTTGTGCCCTCAGAGGATCTGGCTTCCTTCCAGTTACTTGGCATGCACAGGGAGACTGACTGCGAAAATGCAGTTGACTTTTACTGGAAAGGCAAATGCTCTCCAAACTTTTCAAACAATTTACCAAAGAAGTTGTTGAAAAGACAAACTACACCTTTGGATGCCAGGGAATCCAAGCCTCCTTCTACACCCTGGAGTGGCTGGGGTGGCTCTCGCCAGAGGGGATGACAAATGTGGCCACCAAGTCAGTGCTGCTCTTTGCTTCCTCCTGTCCTTCCCATCCAGCAGCAATGGCTGAGGAAAGGAATCCCTAAAAAAGGTAACTTTTGTAAAGACTTAGCCTCTCTCCACTTTTAGGGCAAAAGAAGCTGTTGCATCCTGCCTGCCTCTTGCAGCTTCCTGCTCTCTCCTCCATTTTCAAGGTGCTCCTGCAATTACAAGTTCCTTGCTCCCATCAATCTCATAAAAAGGGCTGAGGAAATGGGATCCCTGAATAAAATTGCATAAATTCTGTGACAAGTCAGGTTTTATGCAAACTCTGTGGGTGGATACCAAGGCCCCTGAATAGGAATATAAGTGTTCAAAACAGCAATGAGACTGCAGGGCAGTCATTAATTCCTGAATAGCACTTTTTTAAAGAGTCACACCAACACGATTCCTTCTCAGAGCAGTATGAATTTCTATTTCCTGCAAATCAGCAGAAGGAGTTTCATACTGTGTGGAAGATCCCAAACAATTTGTTATCAAAATACCCCCTAATGTTTCTAACCAAAGTAAATTCCATGTACAAGAAGCTGGCATTTCAGACAGCCTGGACGAGTTACACAAACAAAAGCACAAACTGATTTCATGCTCATCCAACACCCACTGAAGCCAAAGAAAATAAAGACCTAAACTTTTAGTGGCAACAGACAGAGTTGGCATTAGGTGATGCTGAAACTAAACCAGGCAGGAAAAACAAAAGTGGACATGTAATATATTCCTTTACTTACAGTAAATAAAGAGTTTAACCCCCAGACAATATCCTGCAAAGGAAAAACAGTTAGTTAGACATGGCATTTCAGGAGCTTTGAACATGTTCACAAACTTTATTTTTCTATTAATCCATGAAATAACTGGAAAAAAAATCTAGATTAAGAGTGATGTTTTACTAATTTAAATCAAAATGTTGAAAAAACTCTCCCATTTCATGGCCACTCGATATTCAGAAGGCAGCAAAAACCAAATACTGCATATTCAAACAGAAGATCAGATCTTTATGTGTGTACAGGAGCCTTATTCCTGTTGCTCCTCCATCCAAGGAAAGGAGTGACACCTTAGGATATGCCACCAACTGAAAACTGCACTGCTTAGTTTAAAGGGCATAAAATTTAATTCAGCAATCTATTCTTAAAATTAAAAAGGGGTCAAACAAATACTCAAAACTGCCAAAACAGCAGAGAAAAGAGAGTGAGCTGTAGTAGGAGTACAGAGAAATACTGTTCTAATATAAGCATATGTCTCAAGTCATTCCACGGCTAAAATACACCTTTTACAATAAAGATAAAGCCTCAAAGTAAAAAACTTCCTATGCGCAGCAAAGAACTTCAATAAATGAGTGCATTTGAGCTTGTTTCCTGTTCTGGGCCCTGTGCTGAGAGTGTGGACCACAGAAATCCATATCCCTTAAGGACACTGTCCAATTATGCCCTAATGAACAAGACGCGATGTCAGCATTGCGCAGCCAACAGCTTCTCACGATCCAATTTCCCTTGGATCCTGCACAAACAACCCGCTCAGTTTATCTGCTGTTAAAACACGAATCTGCCCGGCAGGGCTGGCACTGTCAGCGTTTCCAGCCTCAGCTCCTTCTCAAGTGTGGCAGAGACAGCAACTTTCAAACGTGCTCATCACCTTCAGTGGCAGCACACACACATAAACTGCACAAAAGGGGCGACCCAGACGTTTAACTGCAGTTATCTGCAAATTTTAAGACTCTAGTGCTGAGCAGTCATCCTCACTCCGAAACAACCACTCTGCCAGCTCCCTGGCAAGCAGGAGAAAATGAACTATTCCAAAGAACGGATGGAAATCGTTGTTTTACACTTTATTTAAGCTCTGTGCTTGTTCAAGTTCTGGCACAGAAACCAGGCATAGCAGAGGTTAGCAGGGCATGGTGTTAAGGAAACCTGTATTAACCCTAGGGATAAACAATTAGTGCAATGCAGTGATGTGCCAAAGTCACAGATTAAAGGAAGATTTTGCTGGCATGGAGAGCCTGGAGAGTAGCAAAAGACAGGAAGGTCTCAATTTCCACTTGATTTTCCCACATCCAGGCATCAGAGGGTGCTCAGCAGCTCTGGGCAACCCCTCTGCCCCAGCAGATGCTCTGCCCCCAAAGGTCAGGAGCCCTTCTACTGCTGCCCTCCAAGGCTGCATTGTCCATCAGGAAGGCAGAGTTGCAGGAAAAAATGACATTTTCAGAAGTTGCCTTCTACCTAGACCACGAGACAGCAGGCTGCAGCCGGAGAATGTGATGCAGAATCACAATATTGAGCACTAAAACCATCCTGAAAAGGTACAAGGTCACATTCACACGAGTACTCTGGGGCCTGGCCATTTCTACATCCTGAATGCCAAACCTGCATTCCCAGGGTTACAAACTGTCCGCAGCTGTTCAAGCACCAGCACGGCTAAAAAGGAACAAACCAGGAGCAAGTCAGTCACTGAGTGCCTTCTGAAATCCTCCAGAGCTCAGCTTCTCCTTACACTGAGCAGTGCTGAACCCCCTGGTCTGCCAGAAGCTCCTCACAGACTGCAGAGTTCTCTCCAGACAAAACTCCTTCCGCTCCAATACCTCGCACAAGTAAATGCTGCAGCTCAAAGAAGAGATGTGATGTCATATTTTCCCACTGTGTAATAAATTGCTCCCAAATCCTTATTTGCTGAACCCTGGTTTTAAGGCTTTGGGGTGCTTGACTCATTCAGGCTGGTTTTACAGAGCTCTATTAAAAAAAAAAAAAAAAAAAAGACACAAAAAAACCCCAACAAAAACCTCTGTAAGGGCACAAAGTTGTCAGAACGCTGTACACCTCCACTGCCATTCTAGACACCAAAAAGCATAACAGGATCATTATTATTACTGAATAATTTACCTGTTAAAGCCTTAATACCATTTTTGATGTTTCCATCTATTCAAGTTTTATGATCTGCCGGATTCATTTTATACCCTTGCATGGCTCCATAAAAAATAATGCTAAATTATTACCAAAGGACAACGCTTTTTGTAATGAGCTTGGGGCTAGCCTGGATTTAAATCTCAGATATTGAGAAGGGGAAGTGGGATGGAACAGATGAACAAAAGTGAAGCAAGTAATAGGTATTTGAAAAACTGGACACTGTTGAATTGCAGAAATAATCACTCTGCATTACTGACTTCAGCAGAGCTGTTGGCTGCATGCAGATAAGCCCTGGCCTGGATGCTTGCTTTGGGTTTTCCTGAGGAACTAAAAGGATGTGCAACCCACTGAAGATCTTGTCAGATTTAACAGCTCAAAAACTTCTACTCTCCTTCAGTGTCATAAAGCATCAGGCTTGGCTTCAAATATTTACTGAACTTGTGGCTTAAATACTCTGAAAACAAAGTTTAGCTTATGTGCAGGAATTTTTAAAGGTTACCTTCACAGGTAGGGGCAGGGCAGGTGGCAACTGAAAATGTGAATGGGGCACACCTTGATGGTGCTGCAGTTCAGTGAGACCCTACTTGTACGAGATCAGACATCTACACCTGACAAAGCTGTTTCCTCTACAAAGCTGCTTTTCATCTGATTTCTTCTGTGTTTAACATCAAAGTTACAGAGGACGAGGGCACCTCTGCTGGGGGGCAGCCACAGAGCAAAGCTGAGAGCCTCTGCTTTTGTACCAAACCTGCTTTTTGTCCCTGCCTAGGCTGGACCTGCAGCCAGGGCTGCCAAATTCCTCGAGCTGCTTTATCTGGCTCCTGCTCCAGCCCTGCCCAGGCTGTTCCCTGTGAGGTATCCCAGAGGTTTCCCATCAGCTGGCGTGTCACCCGTGGGTCAGATGCCTTTGGGAGTCCAAGGCAGGTCTTGGATATGCAAGTGGGTTTAATTCACATCTGTTCTGTCAGTTCAGAGGATGCAATGATGGTATCTGAAATCCAGAGTTCCCAAGCACAGCAGCACCTGGCTAAATCCACAGCAGGTAAGGGAAAAAGGGAATAACGAGGGAAGCACACCCTGCTCCACGGCACTGTCACCATTCTGGGCTGGAGCATGGGGAAGTCAACACAAGCAAGTCAGAAGATCAACAGACTGTTGTAAACACTCCTTTGTAATTGTCCCTTTTCATTCTGGACTATTTTTGTGCTGCATCTGAATGAAAAGTTACACTAAACCCCTGGCCCAGATTTATTTACAGCATGCCAAACGAGGAGAAAAAACCTGCTGCTGCAGCAGTGTTCAAGAGCAGTGACTCAAAATCCTCAATGCAGCTTTCGAAACAGCCTCTCCTGAGGCCAGGCAGCCTCAAAGCTTTGCATTTCTAGGAGGTCCTAACTCAGCCACTGATCTTGCCCAGTGACAGTTCTCAGAACCACTTCACAAAAGCAATGCCACTGAAACCGTGTCACAGATAAGGGTTTCAGAAAGACAACCACAAGCACTTCTGGAGAGAGAGCAAACACGGAAATTGCAAATTAAGATCTTCCTTAGCAGGCAAAGTGTATTTAATACATTAATTTCAGAAGAGAGCAAACCAGACAAAAACACCTAACAAACTTCCAATCAAAGAAATTCCTTCAAGAGATCCAAGGAGCATTTCTGATCCAACACACTGACCAAATCAAAGCTCGTTGCTAAACCATTTTTTATAAACAAACAATTTAACCCAGTCAGATGAACAAAAGGAGCAGCAGTCATTTATACAAGCACATGCCTGAAGCAAATTTTTTTGGCTGGTTTGAAAAAGGGCTGGAAATGCCACTCCAAAGCTCAGCTTGCTCTAGGTCATGCATGGCTGTGTCCTGGGGCAACTCTCTGCTGTCTTGTCTGCCTGAGCACCACCTCAAGGTGATTTTCCTCTTCCATTCCCCTTCTTACACCCATCTCTTAAAAACAAGCTCAGCTTCTTCCCCTCTTCACTGCAGCCTAAAAAACCAAGCACACTTCATCCCACCCCACCAAATTTATCATTGGTCTGGGGATCAAATAAAAAGGTTCCCTTCCAGAAATGTAGGCACTTTTTAGCTTATGAAAAAACTTCTTCCCCCATCTCCTCCCAAATAAAATCTCCTTTTACATTTCCTCTCCTCTCTCTCTGATCTTGCAAAATTGAAAAACACTGATTCCACCTAGAATAAGGTGATGAAGTGAATGCCACCTTTCTTTAGCCACCCACAAAAGCCACCTCAATTGTCATGTGCCTGCCATCCCTGCCCGTGCTTCCCACCCAAACACAACAGCAGCTCCCTACAGGGCTTTGGGTAACTTAAAAGGCATAAACTGCTCCAGTTAGCAAACACAAAACAAGGAGGAAGGCTGGAAAACCATTTCTTTTGTACTTAAATATAGGAGGGGGAAGAAAACAGGAACAATTGCAGCCTGTTCCTCTCCCAGACCAAGCCAGCTGTGAGCTGCCAAGTTTGCAGGAGCACTCCTCTCAAATCCCTCACTTTTGTCACTGACTCTTTGACATTTGTCTCCGTGGTTACTTCAGGGCAAGTGGATAGTCCTGTATAAATTGTTCCCTGGGGAATTCTCTGACAGCTTCTTAATGAACTACACCACAGTGATTAGAACACCAAAGCCATCACCCTCTGGAGACCAGTCTGCTCAGTGGATTAAAGCTGACACAAATTGCATATTCAGAAATCAACCATTTGGGGAGAACAAGCATGGTTTAATTAGACTTTCTGAGGTATCTCAGCTCTCCTGACTCACATGCTCATGAAAACAGCTACTGTACCTAAACCAAAGATTTGGCTTTGCCAGGGGACATTAAAGAGAGAAAATGAAAATTCTGCAGATCTTTTATGAAGCAAAAGCTATTAAAAGACACTGAGTTGTGTATTTTCACCAGCCTGGGCATGTATGGAGAGGAAAGAAATAAATCACTTCTTACAAAATTGATAAAGCCAATTTATAAAGTCAAAATACAACACAATATATCCCTGGAAAAAAAATTCCTGAAGCTTATTTTAAGAAAAAACTGAATGTCAGATCTACACAGATGATTGTCTTCAGTAGTTTATAGCTTCTCTTTCCAAACACTGGGTCTGAAGATTTTTTTGTCTGGGGCTTATTCAATTTTTAGAGGTGAGGAAGACAGATAAAAAAAACAACTCCAGAACACGATTTGAATAAATCAATAGCTGTACAATGTTATCATAATTCTGAGAAAAACAGCCTGAGCAACAAGAATTAATGTAACACAAATCATACAGGTTCCTTTTTTCCTTCATCCTCAAGACAGTGACAGTTATTTTATCTGTTTAAAATACACCTCTACAGTAATTACTGATGATTTTTACAGCAGACCACCTGTTTTCCTTAAGATGATGGATGAAAGTTTTGTACTTTCAAAACTCCTCAGGTCGATGCTTAAACATTGAGGTAAACTGGAAAAATTAAGTCACGACCCTCTGATTTATTTCTCCAAGAGATTAGTCTGGCATTTGGATAATTTCAAATGAAGTCATTCCACTGCCTGAAGACAACAGCAGAACTAGCGAAATGAACAGGACAAAATGTTGCCATTAAGTATTAAACCACTAATTAAATAAGCCAGGCTCTTAAGGATCAACTGCAAGTAGCAATAGTTTACTGGAAATGGGTCTTAATTCCTTTTAGATCAGGTAATCTAATAGCACAAACAGATATTTATTAACCTAGTATCTGGAGTCACGGGAGAGAAATTCCTGAAAAAACAGTGGTTTCCTACAGATGGGCATGAAAAGCTGTCTGCAGAGCTGTAGTTTAAGACTACTGGGATGTTTCCCACTCCTGTTCCTGTCTCTCCTGCCAGCACCAACACGAAAATGACAAAACACAGCACCTCAAACTATCTCAGTGAAATGCTGAAATGCACAAACACCTCGTAAACATGGAAACCCTCCAGAAAACAGTCCAGCTGTCTGAGACCAGCTGGATCTCTATCAGAACACAGTCACAAAAAGAAGAAAAAGGACAAATATTCCCTGTGAACATTCATCATACATTTTTAAACACTGGTTTTAATGTTCATATGCTCAGCCCTCCACAGAGTTGCCCAAGTGTGCTGTGATTATTTTTAAGGTTCATCAATCAGTCACTGATTGATGAACCAATTTCCAGATGTAGTTGGTTAGAGGTAACTGCAGAAGGAGCCTGACTTTTAGAATCAATCAGGCAACTAAAATACAGATCCATTTGTTCAGTTTTTAAAATCAGTCACCTAAGATGTTTTTATAGCAGAATGAAAAGAAGCATTTAGGACAAAGCTGAGGAATATTAAGGAGGCCTAACCTAGCTGGGCAGGTGACAATCCTGGCAAAAAAAGTACGTGTTGAGGACTAACAGGAGCCACTAAAGCACCTTGGAGTTTGAAATTGAAATTACTGAAGGGGACAAAGCTGAGTAGCAGAATAACATAAACAGTGTTAAGTCATATGAAGTACTTAAAAGCTGCTATTTCCAGTGACATAAAAAAAAATCTGACAACAGAATGGAATTAAAGCCATCAATTTGCTTTCTGCCTGGAAAACTTTCATTTCGATCATCACACCTAGGAACAGGAGAAAAGCAAGTTCACACACTCTGAGCAGGGCCCAGAATAACTGCAGCAGTCTCCAGCTTTGTGAATAAGCTGTTTAAGAGAGGAAAGTATGCAATAAAATTATGCAGAACACGACAGAATGGATACTGAAAGGTAAATAAGCTCCAGCTGCTAACTCATGTTTATCTACAAAGGAGTAAAAGATGACACAGAGATCAGCTAGAAAGCATTGCAGCAGTGTTCACACAATCCACAGTCTGGGGACCAACCACTACCAGAAATTATCCAAGGGTTTGGGAATCTGGAGTGTTTCTACGGATAAAAAAAATGTGATTTAAAAAGTGTATACAGAGACAGGCTGGCAGGTTAATGTTTTAAACCTGTTTCAGGATGAGAGCCCAGCCCTGCTCAAAACCTGATTTACAAAAAGCATCTAATGCAGGAATTCAGAAATAGCACATTCTTTAGTGCCTTCGCTCACACACAGGCTGCTCCTCACAGTGGTCCATGGAAACATGTTCCCAAGCACAAAGAAGAGAAAAAAGATAAAGCTCAACACTTGGCAACCTGAAGAGAATTCAATCATGGATGAGATGACACCAAGTGCAAAAAAATGCTGGAAAACTAAACTGAGTTAGGTCTTCCCCCCTTAAGAATCCTCCACACTGTTAAAAATACATTTTATCAGCTAAGTTTTACAGACAGACAATTTAGCAGATTTTCATTTTTATTTCAGAAAGTTTCTTCATGTTTCTACCCATTTGATACTAAAAAAAAATATGAAAAAGGTCACAGCAGTTTATTTTGAAGGATTTTTCACCTAAGAGCTCTGCTGCCACCACAAGGATTCAAAAATGAGACACAATCAAAAACTTGAACTTTCTAAAGGGTTAAGCACACAAAGCTCCATGCATGCAGCTGCATTCAGCATGATTTGTGCATGGGGCTTCTCGTGGGTATTCTCTATTTGAATGGCTTTTTTAATGCCCTTGGAACAATTTTTGTGGCAGAAGGACATGCCCACTCTCAATTTAACACTTTAGGAGTAGTTCAGAGTGCTTTATTGGGCAGATTTGGGTACTATTCCTCCAGAAGACCAGGCTGACTTTGTATTATTGATGAATGAAATACTGAATTTCAAGTCCATAACAGGCCAAGATTGGATTACTGTCCACAGTGCTCCTGTGCAAATTCTCACTGCTCCCCTTGTGGTGATAAAAAGCTGTAAAAAGTGAGCTCAAAACTGTGGTGCTTCAATGTTAAAAAACAAACAAAAAATAAAATCCAAGGAGGCCATCTGATTTCGTATTTTTCTTTTTAAAGTTAAGCTACTACTTCCTTTTCTCTTGCTGAATCTTTCATTTCAACAAGCACAGAAAAAGTTCCTGTCTTTTGGGTTTCTCGTCCACTTGTACTAATTTTTTAATGGCTGAAGCTTAAAATTTGTAGCCTAAAAACTTTCTATGAATGAAAATACAGGGACAGGAACAGAACCAGTTAACCTAACTACTCAGTGCCTTGATTTAACCTGAGATGAAAACAGAAACACAAAGGGCAAAACAAAATCACACCAACTGACGAAAAAACAATAGGGAAAGACTGTTTAAGAAAATCCACAAAACAACACACTCATTCTACCTCCAGAAAGTCCCATGCTCACCTTAGAAAAGATTTTACAGATGAAGGAAGTCATAGATGTCATTCACAGTGCCAAAAAGCAAACCAAGTATCAGATAAAGGTCATTTTCAATCTGGTTTTTGAAAGAGACAAACACCTGATGCGTGCCCTTTATCCACCTAACGTTGTTAAAGCTCTGGAAGAAACAATTCTGGCAGCGTTCCTGGGAACAGCAACAGGAAGATTAATTCCTGCTCAGTGCTCTGCACTGATTTTGTCAGGAATATCAATCCCATGGAAACGACCAGGGTTATGGATTGCTGTTGGTCCTGCTCACAGGATGCTCTGGTGTTTGCTGCCTGGGTGAAAACCAGCACACCTTACAGAGTGTGGCTTCTCAGAGTCACCTGCAGCCACACCAACCTACAGAACCTTTTATCAGAGCAGGATTTGTGCAGCCACACCGAAACTACCAACCTTTCTACAACCAGCACTGCACTTGCTCCACTGCTGCCACCAACCCTTGCTGAAAGACAAAAACCTCAGCTGTTCTTAGAGCAAACCACGTGAGCTGTTTCTTTCTAAGGCCACGACAGGATTTTTGAAGACGGATCTGGTTTGATGTTCACATCCAAAAGGAAACAGTACCTTTAATGTTCTAGTTGGGGCCCAGCCAGTGCCATCAATCGAGTGTTCTCTCAATAAACTGGAAAAAAAAAGACACACATATTATACAGAGCAACTTCTGGTTAAACTGCCTTTGTCAGAAACCCTCTCAGAAAACATTAGGAAGTAACTGCACAGTAAGATCTAATTCCTGCACTATTTATATCCAGGTAATGGAATTTTAAACCCCAGGAGTTGGGATGTCTGCCTAAAATTACCTTCTACACAGTGTCATTACAGAACTCCCCATCTGAGCTCAACCTCTGTCAAAACATCTGAATTATTTTCCTCCAGCAGAGCAAGTGTGACAGAAACCCTTCTGACAGGCTCAACACTGAACTTCTTTTTTTTTATCCCCTGATGCATTTTAGAACATGTTCATCTCTGGTGAAAAGACAGCCTTGCAGGATGACCCCTCTCTCACCAAAACTGGCACAAACCAACCCAAAAAAAGGGTGTTTTGGGGAGTGATACCTAATTAGCAGAGAGAGGATCATCACCCTCTATTCTGTGAAAGGACTTCAGCTTCCTACAGACAGAGATAAGAAGTGAAACAGTTTTAGTCTGCTCAGGAGGAAAAACTTCCTTGTAAATTATAACTTGAATTTTAATATAAACACGTGTGAGTATTAATACATAAAATACAGAATTTCCTATATGCAAATATCCAGTATAGGAATTTTATATGACCAGCATATTATGGTACATATTAAGCACACTGAAGCTGCTGACCTATTTCCAAGAAGAAACCATTGAGCTGTTTAAGCATTTCTGGACCTCTCAGATCCAAACCTCAGCAGTTATGAGATATATTGTGGATCACAGCATAACTGAAGAATAAGCCGAAGTCTTGCTCCGAAAAGTAATAATCTGAATTAAAAAACTCCTTCAAGCATCATTTCACAATCAGATCTTCCTCTGTAAGGGGTTATCTAAAACTGACAACTCACAGCAAAGCACAAAAATTCACCACCAGCAGCAGCTTCTGATACTGAAATGACAGGGTTAAAGTGAAATAGTCTTGAACTATTAGGTTTTAGCAATTTCCAGGCTGACATGTATTAAGTAGTTTTTAAATTACAGTAAATGACTAAATCATACAGGCTATGTAATTATTTAATAAACATGACAAGCTTTTATCCAAGGGAATTCAATCCTTGTTCAGTGCAAAGATCCTAGAAACAGGATGATCAACCTAGACAAGCCCATTCCACCCTAACTGTGCTGCTAATCTCATTTCTAATGCCTTTAAAAAGATAAAATATGCCATTACCACTTGTGCAACGTTAAAAATATCTTGTGGCTGCAGTTTGTGTCCATATGACAAAAGCAAAAAAGCTTGCTTTTTTTCTGATCCTTATAAAATTGTGTGGCAGTACTTCCACTGGCCTCTCTGTACACCTCACTGTGAAATTCCAAGTGAGGAGGAAGCTGACACACAAAATAAAATCATAAAAATATTCAGCAACAGAGCACCTGCGGATGAGCTACACCTCATTAACAGCCCTGCAGCTTCCCAAGGCCGCAGAGCTCTCCTGGCACATCTCCAGCTGGGGACACCACAGCCAGGACTGAGGAGACACTTGTACCTCTCACAGCACTCTGGCAGGAAGGCAGGGAAGACAGAGAAGTGTCCCTTGGCTCAATATTCCTCATTTGCTGACAGAATTTGTTTTTAGAGCAGCGTCCTCTTTCTTCTACAGTTTGGGAATGATCATTAAGCCCCTAAACAGAACCTTTTCCCAGATCTAAGGAGACCTCCCAGACTATGATTTCTAATCCTTGTATCTGGGTTCCTATGGGCAGACTGCAAAACCACTGGTTTTGAACTTTTAGAAACCAAAACAGCCACTGATGTGACCAGTCAGGTGCTCAGCTTTCATTTCAACAAATATCTTCTCATTCTGTGAGCAATTCCTGCATGGAAGAAAGCTTTGAGGAATTTTTTTCTTTTTAAATACACACGTCCTAAAGAGATCTTTGAAAAACATCTACTGAAGTGGGAACTGCATGATTCCAGTAAGTGTAAAACCTTCTGAAACTCCAGCTGACCCAATTTGCAGCTTAAGTGACTAAAATTTACTGTAAGGGGAAGATCACTCCTGGAGAAACTTCCTTTTTCTATCCACATGAGCAGTGGAGGCAATATCCAGCATGGGCCAGACCTAATTAATATGAGTCGTTAATAACATGGTCCAGGATAACTGCAGTCCATGCAGCACGGAGAAACACCACTTCTCCTGCCCAGAACTGTAACTCCTGACCACAAGTTAAACCACTTAGAATGTTTTAATCCAGGGATGATTATCAAACCAACACACACCACGGCAGGAGGTATGTGAGGGGAAAAGTACTGATGAAGACGTTTTTTCTGCTTTTAAAAATAACTGAAGCTATTTTAATGTGAAGACTCTTGTGTAAGTTGATTGCAGGTATTATACATAGAATGCATTCTCTAACAGGCATAAAGCAATTAAGTTATTTTAGTTTTTCCATCTAATGCCAGACATTTTAAAGATTTGGTGTGTTAAGGTATCTGACAATCTAAACTGTTTCAGTGCCGACGTTGAAGAAATGCCTTCACTTCATTAGAATTATGATGCTCCAAACACAACATTCATCTTTTATAATTAAAACCATTTAAAGATATGAAAAAGTGGTGGCTGCCCCATCCCTGGAAGTGTTCCAGGCCAGGCTGGATGGGGCTTGGAGCAACCTGCTCAAGTGGAAGGCGTCTCTGCCCATGGCAGGGGGTGGAATGGGATGAGCTTTAATGTCCCTTCCGAGCCCAGCAGCTCTGGGATTTTAGGAATGTGAGGCTTTACTGAACCTCAGAAGATGCTGTGCTACAGCTGGAGCTTCAGCTTTGGGTTGGTGGCTGGTATTTGCTGTTCCCTGGTTCAAACAGCTCGCTTGTCCACTCCTTCACTTGCCCCCAGAACATCTAAGTTTTCTTAAGGCTGATGAGCCTGACCTGCCTAGGAAAGGCAATAGAAAACTTAATTTTCATCAGCACCTTCAACACAGCACTAAAATGATTTTTCCACCTAGAAGAAAAATTCAGCTTCATGAGGACAACCATGCTGGATTGTCAGAACAGCTTTCAATCTCAGTTATGGGCTTTGCTTCTGCTTCATCTGCTTTTTCTTCTGAGTGCCATTAACTTGAAAAATGACAGGCAGGCTACTCCTGTTTCTGTTTGGTTTCTGGCCAGTTTCACCCTCAGGTACTCGGGATGAATTGTGAAATAAATTTCACTAATTTATTTTGAAGAGGAAACATTTACTATCAAGAAAAACCACCCAGCAACAGAAGCCTCTCACTCTGGCAAAGTAAAGCTTTCAGGTTTCATATCTTGATTTATCTTGACCCCAACCCTGCTAGATATTAAATATTATAATTATCAAATTGCAAACAAAGAGTAATTGCTGTCAAAGTTTAGGGAACACTTTTTTCCTTCCTTTTTCAAATATAAAGGATTTTCAAGCACTTAGCACACTGAATGATTAAATGGTAAAGCCTCAAAGCTTCCCTCAGGGCCTGAGGATGATTCAGTTATGAGGGAGGGAAGAAAAAACCCAACTACATTTTGTTTAGTTTGGAATTTACATTTTTATCCCAGGTAGAACAAAGTACTAGGTCTGAACCTGAAAAGCCAGGCTCTACAGCAAGAATGAGATTTTCAGTAGACTTTTATGCTCCTAAAAGTTCCATGCAGAACCAGCAGAAAAAAATGCTGTCATGAGTTACATACAATATTTTATCAAACATATAAACCTCCAAGGTTAAAAAGCCCCAACAGAATGCTGTTCCTACCTTAGGCAGATTTCTCCTGTCTCTGTAATGTTCGGGTGCCAGATTCTTGTCAAACACTTTACCTTTGGAGGCTGCCAGGAGAGAAAACAAATGACTGTGTTATCCTTGAAGATACAACCCTGTTGTAACTCATAAAACAGAAAAAGGCAAATATATTTGATATTCACAGCCTGGGTTTGTATGTTTAGGGCAATGATACATAATCTAAAAGAGTCAAACAAAATTTCTCTGCCCTTTTAGCTTTTCTCAACCCTTTATAAAAACTGGGCTGGTATTAGGCTTTTCCTTAGAAAAACACAACTTTTAAGAAAGCCAAGAGAATTTACTCCTTCAGGGGAAAGAAAACACTCTAAGTCGTTCAGTTTCTTCACACTTAACTATTAAGACAATAATTTAAACCAAAAAAACTTCACCAAGGCTTGTCCAAATCAGAGATTTCTTAAAAAACAGCAGAGGATGCAAAGATAACAACTACACCAAATAAATAACTTCTTTTAAATACAGACCCTCCTACTCACGACTGAACAGGAATGCGTCAGAGCTGAATTTGAGACACTAAAATGAAAAGCCACAGGCAAGAACACCAAATTTCCGAATTTCATAGTGGGAGTTTGAAATACCCATTTTTAAAGTACAGTCTCCTTTGCTCTAGTTTTGTGAAGTAAATAAAGAGTGTGACATAAAAATTTCAGTAGCTTAGCAACAGCACGTTGTTCCATCCCTGCTCTCCCTGCTAGGACTTGCAACTTTCAATCAGGCAGATTATTTCTGATAGGAAGTGTCCTGGAATCCATCAGCACACACCAGCACCTTGCAGAACTTCAATTAAATCACAGATTATAGATGAGCAACCATCTCCCTCCACTTTTCCAATGAAGTCTTCAGTCAAGAGGCAAAACTGCTCAAAGAGCTGTATTTGCACGGCAGCATCATGTGTTTTATCTCATTTTCTTCTCAACTTCCCAATTATCTTTCTAAGAAAATTTTTAAATTAAGACTCCTTGGAAGAGGTGAGAAAATATGCATGGCACTGAGATACAAAAAATATACCTAAAGAGATTTTCTAGAAGAAAAAACACTGATCACCACAACAAATCTGGGATTGACAATGCAGATTTTGCCTTTCCTCCACTTCATGTCTGTGCAATAACTCAAGGGACATCAGTCATGGCATTACTGAAAATTAAGTGGCACACAGAAAACAGTCTCAAACCTTTTAACCTTCAAGACATCTTAGAAGTTTTCTAACAGCACAAGCTTTTCATTAGCTACGCTTTCACATTGTTCTGAAAGATGATGTCTAGTTCTCAAGCAAGGGAAAGCAGCAGAATTTATTCCATGCCATTAGATCAAGATAAAAGAGTAAATTTCTACCATATGCACCTTCAAACGGGGAATGTATTGATGAGTCAAAAAAAAAAGAGCTTTATAGAAACTCTTTTAAAAAAATCCCCAAATCCTCACAGTGAGTTAACCGGCGTCTCATTTTTTGTATTGTGGAAACAAAAGAATTCCTTTATCCTTTCAAAGTGATTTTCATTGCTAAAAGTTAGAAAAACCCACTCCTGACAGTAAGACAATGGCTTTTTTTCTCTCTCTCCTTTTCCCATTAGACAGACAGGACAACTGCAGCACTACCATAAAATTTATCTTCAGACAGAACTTCTCTTTGGAGCTTGTTCCATCATCTTTGAACCCTTCCCAGACCAACAAATCCACATGGGATTTCCTCAGGATGACATTTCACTTGAACACCTGTGACACTCTGCACAGCAAAGCTCCCAAAATCCATTTATTTCCTTGCTCAAACTGTTCCTTTCCCCTCAGACACCAGCAGCTGCACAGGCAGATCCAACCTCAGCTGAGGGGCACAGCAGTGACTGCATTCACTTCCTTCTCCATTTCCAAGCAGCCACTTCTGTTCTAGGATCCCTCACTTAAAATGAAGTTTCAGTTCTTGATAAATTGGCACTCTAAAAGGACAGCTGTACCAATAGATCTCGTAATTTTTTTTTAATTACGTATTATTTCTATATTTAATTTGATCAGTGTCCTGTAGCTGTAGCTCTCCACTAGTGAAGAACCTTACCTAGAGAAGGGATGTGGCTCCTCAGAGAAATCTGGAATCAATGTTATTTGAAATGTTTTCTCGAGACACCAGCTAGGCCCAAAGCATTCTGCTAAACCACCCTGCAGCTGCAACTCCAACTCTTTTCTTCACAGTTTGTACAAAACATAATTCCCCCAGGAGGCCTTAATGGGGTGGTTCCTGGGGGTGAACTACAGTCCAGCCCTGAGATATTTCTTGCCAGTTTCCACCACCAGTTTCTGAAGAACTTCTCGAGACTGGCTGAAACTAAACACTAAACAGAGCGAAGCACGGAGTGGTTTGGCTGCAGGCCACAACACAGAATCTTCCAAATTTTTCCTCTTTATTTATTTTAAGCTCCTCCGCTACGTCACAATTCCACCTATCCACTCCTTTGCCAGTGCAGAGGTGTGATATCCCAACCTTGGCAGGTCTGCAGAGCTCTCCTGAAAGCAGGCATCACTTGTTTCAGTCTCATTCTGCCTGGCAGAAACAAACCACAGCCTTGGCATAATTCCCTCAACATTGGTGAGCACACAATTGCATTAATTACCTGACCACAATCCAACGTTCAGCGTCCTGCACTTTTCCCTAAATTGCAGAAATAAAAACTTTTTATTTTTGTATTAGATAAGAGGTGCTCAAATTTAAAAATATTTCATTAACGTTTGCTGCAGATTTTTCTGCCAGTGATGAGCAGGGAACCATAACAAACGAGAGACTTTTTAATTATGGGAATTGAGAATCAAAAAACTCAGATCAAAACTGAACTTCAGCTCTCCTGCTAACACACAGCAAACACTTTCCTGCAGCAGTGTTGTTCAGGTGAACAACTGGAATCCAAAAATTGAAGGAAATAAAATGAGTACACAAGAGTTAGTAAGGGTGACCTCTGTTATAGTATGAAATTCTTTGGTAAAGTTAAGGGGAACTTAAAACATCCCACAAGCAAACCCACACGACTGCAAACGCTACCTAGCTGTGACTGCAACTACTACACACAGATAAGGCTGAATTTAGGCTCAGCACAGCTGAACAGGAGCCAAAGGTCTTCCCTGAAACTCTTCTCCAGGATCCTTTTCTGTACATTCTTCAGCCTCTCTGAAAGAACCCTGAACTACCAACAGCAAAAGACAAAAAGAAGAAGAATGGGGGGGGGAAAATTACAAAACTATCAACCTTTTCCTTTTGGTTCACTTATTTCATTCTTAGATATCTGACTTTTTAATGAGAATAATCATTAAATGCACGTCTCATGAATAATGAACAGGAGAGAGCAGAACCTCAGCCAGAAGGGAGGACACTCAGGTCTGACTCATCTGCACTTCCAAGAGCTTCTGCCAGACAGTTGCAGAGACTTATTTTATGAAGAGACAGAAGATCCTTTCTCCTTCTCAATGCCAAGTTCCCCCTGAAGTCCTGTTACCTGCAAAGAAAATCTAAAATGACACCTATGAGACTAATGACAAATACTCACCACCATATTGTAGGCATCAGGAACTTCAGTTTCGAACTGAAACTTTCCCCCTTGGTAATAGCCCTCATCTAGAAAAGGAAAAACAAGGAAAATAGTTAAGTAAGAGAAAAACACCGAGATTAAAACAACAGCACAGGGTTATCACCTTCCCAAATTTGTGCTAGCAACCATGGTGAGTAGCATGAATGATGTGTGCAAGAGCATGTTTCAGTGTAGTTCAGTAAGAGCAAGCAAGCTCTTTTATTGTAATTATCTTACAATGATGTATCAGCTAGGAAAACACGTCAGCCTCTCTGCCAACCTCAGACTCAATAGTGAATTATTAAAATGGCTAAATTTTCAAATATGACATGTTAAAGTATCTACTTACATTTAACCAGGGCTAATAGAACAGGATGACAGCCAGCCTGCAACTCCTGAAATAGCTGTGCTTGGAAGCTAAAATGCTTGCAAGTGATCTGAAATGTGTCTGGCATTGCCATTACTGAGGTTTTTCATTAAAAAGGGGAAACAGGTACCCAGCCCACACTGGGGGTTTGAGACACCTGAGGGATGCTCTGGCTCAAAGCACCTTGAGCACTCCAGCCCCAGCGAAGGCCAGGAGGGCTGGGTAGCATTATATGATGCAAGCTTTTTGTATTTTTTTAACCAACACTGCAAATAAATGTTCTGTGAAACAATCCGCAGCTTACAGAAAGACCAAAAAGAATTTTGCTATTATCTAGCTTGCTCCAAACCACAAAAAACCCTAGCTTGTCTACTATAGGTCATCAAAATCCTCCTTCAGGTTGCTGTCTCCTGATCTGCTTTTCAAATCCATTCTCCATTTCCACTCCAATTCAATTCTGAAGTGTGCTGGATTTATAAGGCAATCTCAGGCATGCTATGCTTTACCAGAAAGTAAAGGGACATGCACTGATTTTTATATGAAAAAAGCAAGATAAAAGCATTTATCTTTTGTTTTGAAATATCCAGAGATAAACACCAGTAAAGCAAGCCATTACTGAAGAATGAGAAGTAACAGGTGAGTTACACTGATACCCTTTGATAAAACTGTTCTCTGTCAAATGTGCAAAACACTCAGGGCGAGACATTGCTCCAGAAAGGAATCATTGGGAAAATGGTCCAGTATCCCCTAGGAGCTCTAACACCACATTTATCCAAGAGAACACAGCTGACTGCACTTTATCCACCAGCTAACACTGTAATACATTTTAACCAAGTGTCAGGAATTATCACACTTCCAAGTACAAAAGTTATTTTCCTTGGCTTAATTTCACTAGTTCCTTGATTTGCTGGACTTGGAGCAAAGCATGCAGCAGCTCTGCACATTCCACCTCTGCTAAAATGAAGTAAATGCCTGCTGATGGATGTATCCACCTGCGTCTTACGTCAAAGAAACTCCTCAGGTTTCATGAACACTCACTGCAGTGGTTGTCCAAAAGGAACACTCAGGAACCTTCAGATCAAGTCTCCCTCCAAGACAATTCAATATTCATCACTGCCTCACATTACAGCTCACTTTATGTTTTGGTTTTACCCTGCCATCAATCCACTAGCACTAACCAAAAAATCACACTGCGTAAGCTACTGGCTCTGCTATAAAATAAGCAAGAACATATTTACAGAATTAGGAGAGCAAAACATCTCTCCTCCCCTCTTTTATACAATTCTCCCTCTGTGTTTGTAAAGCAACAATAAAGATACTCATTACCAATCACTCGAATGCATATTACAAATTCTGGAGAGCCTCTGTACCCAGCCAGAAATCTTGCACTGCATTAACAAGATAACCCTTCACAATGAAGTCATCTTTCAGCATCTCAAGTAAATAAATTCTCAGACTGGGAGAGAAATCCTCAATTTTTCAGGCATGGAAAAGTGGTGGGAAAAAAGTCCTGGCACAGTTAACAGTGAGGAAAGAGCTATAAATAAACCCATCAAATGAAACAGCTTTAACACATAACTTAGGAAGTTAGCCACAGAGACTTTTGCTAAAAAGGGAGTATGTCTGAGCCACAGTTTTCCTCCTACTGCTTAAATTTATGTCTCCAAGCTGTATTAGCAGAGCAAGCATCCCTCCCACTACAGCCTCAAGTTCCATTACCAACAACCTGACTAATCTTAGCTTGCATTTGTAGGGTGTTTCAATGCCTGAAAGAGCTCTGGAAAACACTTAACCAAATTATTTCCTCACTTTAGAAGAAAATGCAGGATAATTAGGGCAGGCCACAAAGGATGCACTCTGGATGGTAGCTCCCTGAATCAGCCATGCTCACCAATATTTGTGAGCATTTCACCAGAAAACAGGGTCTTTATTAATCTCCCTGGAATGGCACTCAAATATCCACACCAACGCCAGACTAGTCCAGCTTCCTGGGAACTGCAGGGAAATTGCATTTACTGCACTTGCTCTTCTGGGTTTTTTCCATGTATAAGCTACCTAAACTCACCTCCTTTTATTTTTTTCCAGGTCATTACCATTAGTCCTCAGCTTCCAATTTTGTGCTCCAAATACCAGAGCAGCAGGCAGGACTCTGCCTGTATTCTAATCATCTATCTCCTTATTTTGCCTAGATTTTAATCCAATACGATACTGGTGCAAAAATAAGAACAGAGGCAAGTGGTGGCACAAGGGTATTTTTCAAAGGCAGAACAACTGTTTCAGATGACAAAAGGGAAGAGAAGCTTCAGACAGCAGAGAAAACCAGCACTGTCTGCCTTGGGAACACAGAGTTTTGGATGCTGCGGCAGAAAAATCCAAGTCTTAGCCATTTCCTAGCATGTGCTGCTAAATATCCACTGATGGTGCACTGCAGAAAGCTGGAGCATACAGAGATTGGAATTTCTTCAATTATGTGAAAAAAAGCAGCCACCCTCATCAAGATTTTCTACAAAATCATTTTAAATTAAAAACTTCCTGTCACCAGGATAATTTCGCGACATTAAACGCTGGCTGAGAAAGGTTTTTGTGAGAGGTGCTGAGCAAGGGACCTGAAATGATTTCTGCTTGGTGGTCAAGTTTCTTATTCAAATCAGTCTTTTTGTGAGAGCCTGAGGAAGCTTCTTTCACTGTCCTTTCAACACCAGCCACATTCAAAATGACTGCACAGAACAAAGTCAAGATTCATGCAATACTGTTCAGACAATACAAAAAGAGTTGGCTCAAGCCTGCTTGAGCCATAAAACTTCTGTGACAACCACCCTGCTGTCTCAAGGAAACTAAGATTTAGCATAAGCTAGAGAAAACTTCAATATTGAAGGAAGGCAGAAAACTACAAAGATTTTCTTGGTCTGTGTTGCGTTCTGCCTTCAGAGTGCTAAGCTATGGCTGATCACAAGATTCTACACCTGAATTATGCACAGCTGAAAATAGATGTTTACTCGGGTCAGGCTGCAACTGCAGAGACTTCAGCTGTGCAGCTATTTTTAGAGTAACAAAATGTTAATTAAGATCATCTCGTTGGCAAGATCATTTCAGCAACGAAGCTGGCACTGAACCCGTGCTCTGCATTCAACAGCTGGTTTCTGCCTGCAGCATCCTGCTGCACAACAGTGAACAGACAAAACAATTCCAAGGGTTTAGACACCTTGGAATCAGGACAGCTTTTTCATACATCCCTAATTTGCACGGTGATGCTCCTGTAAAGTCAACTCCTTTCCAAAATATAATAGAGCAGCATCATGTAAACTGAAGGGCATTTGGTGCAAGCAGAATTAACACCCACCAAGTAAACAACTCCTACACGGAATGACACGGCCACAGTTCCAGATTAGCTCTTGCATTTATTTTTAATTACACTGACAAGGGCGGCCTCATTTACTTTTCCATCACAAAAGGGAGTCACATGAATGGACATGCTAACGGAGACCACCCAAAATTTCTGCAGGAGGAAGGGCCAGATGGTTTGGGCTAATAAACAGCAACACTGACACCTAGTGCTGCTCTGGCTTCAAAGTACTGGATTAGCAGAAACATTCCCAGAAACATTCCCAGCGCTCCATTAAGTGCACACCACTGTTTCTGCAGGTAATACTTCAGGATGACTGGCACACCCCACCCAAATTCTGCTGTCAATAAGCATCTACAGAAAATGGGCAGCTACAAGAATGAGCAGGCAGGGGGACACTGATCCCAGCACCTCTAATTCAAACCACTCAGAGCACTGCACATGGCAGCGTTCTCATTTAAGCAGCTGCACAGTCTCAAAAACAAGAAGTGCATGCGAAGTTTAAATAAATTTCCATGCAAATTCACCCATAAAACACAACTTTCTATTCTAAAATGCACAGCAAACACTAATTTCAGGTGGCTATCAAGAAACTGACACGGAAATGATAATTTCTGAAAATGTTTTTACTGACCAGCCTGCCAGCAAGAGCTTCCCAGTATACTTTCAAGTTGTGTTAATCATAAAAGATCTGATTTCCACACATTTGAACATTCAAAGATTCAGAGCCTCCTCCTTGTTAAGTATCTTCAGGCATGCCTGGGTTTGAAGTTTTCCAGCAGTGTTTTGCCGGTAACCTCTCTCTTCAGCTCTGCAGAACCAAGCAATCAGTACAACAGAATACACAACCTAGCAGGGCTCCAACACCGTGATGCCCAGCCCAAGATTCCTCTCAGCAAATAAAACAAGGCGGTTTGAAACTGGCTGAGAGGGAAAAAAGCTCTCAGTCCAAGTAAGCAAACAAGATCTGACTATTTCCTAACCCTACTCATTTCTGAAGGCCTTTTTACTGGAATCTGGTTGCCAAAACTCAGCCTAGTTTCTCCATCCCATTAACAAAACAATCAGTATTATAGCCAGATTTTCTTTGACTCGAGGCTTTATCGGAATTCCTCTTGGAATGACATTTCCTAAACACCAACACACACAGAAACAAAAGTGACATGTTTAAAAACACTTACCTGGGGTTACAGTTAGCTGAAAGTAATGGAGCTTGTTTGGATCAGGAAAATTCACTTTACATGTACCTGTGAAGCAAAAAGAATAATTTACATCAGACAATGAGTTCTCCACTGTTGGAAAAGCAAATATATCATCTTTCACACTCTTCAAGATGACTCCCTGATTAACCCCTACCTTTCAGTCAAGTGATTTCCCAGAGTTCTGGAGGATCACAAACCAAACTCAACATTTTCACTCTCAGACGAGGTGAATTTAATGAGAACAGTGACAATGAAGAACAAGTGTGGGGAAAAAGGGGACAATCTGCTGGAACTGTCAGTGGTTTCAGCTCAACAGCTGCAAGCTCCCAGCATAACAGCCCTTTGTCTGCACTTGATGACACAACCCAAGCTGGCACCCCATGCACAGAAGTGGCCTTTCTTGACTGTGGCAGTGACAAGCTGGCATGAGGAGATGAGGCTATCACGGATATTTTATCACCCATATTATGTATCTTTAGCTCCTTAACCCATCAAGCTGGCTGCTCCTTTTCTTTAGCCAAGGAGCTAAATAGTATCACAGTTATAGGTTCTATTTGCCTGAAAAAACCTACCTAGAACTGTACACAAACCCTAGCAATGCACTCACATTGTAGTGACTAAAACCACACATTTTTCAGGTATTTGTTACCCTGTAACAGAAACTACACTGAAAAAAGTTGACCTAAAATTACTCTGTGCAAATTCTCCATAATTGCCCTTAAGGAAGGTTTATATCTCAAGTAAGATTCCAGGACTAAAACCACATTATCTTGCCTTTCTTTTTTTTTTTGTAGGGAACACGGATCACTCTTAAAAAATTAGTTTTCATGAGTATTTTCACTATTAACAAAGACATCAGGTTACATCTTGAACATGAAGTGAAAAAACTGCAGGTTGACTTCATGCTCCCTGAGAGCTGAGCTATTTGCTCTGCCCCTAAATCACAATCTCCTGTTTTGAAAATGAGGGAATAAAGAAAAGACAAGAGTGAGGCACTAATTGCACCCTTGAGTCCCAGGAATGTTTTGGGTGTTTTATGAAAGCTTTGCTGCCACTCCCCAGCAATCAAATCCTGGAGGCAAATTATCAATACTCCTTTCAATGGAGACTAATGAGGGTCCACCTTTCCACAGCCTCGTAAGAGGAAGCAACAGAGAAAATCTGTTCAAACCTGAGTGGTGGTGTTTTGCACAGCTTTCCCCGAGTTAAATACCATTAGCATTCAGACTTCACTCAAAATGTCCACTTCAGTGGTCCCTTCCCCCTTAAAATGCATGCTATTAAATGTTATACTCACAAGGTAAATTAGCTTCAAGGTCTGCAACCTCTGTCGAAAGAAAAAAAAAAAACCAAAACCATTATTTATGCAAGCATAAAGCCCTTCTTCAAGTACAAATTGGCAGATCTAATTTAAACCACCCCGTAAATCCAATTTTACTTAAAAATATAATTAAGCTGCAGTGGAAGTTTACCTTGAAATCTCTCTTTAAGCCACTCAATTCATCACCAGAAATGCTCATCTGCCCTACAGACATGGCAAATGTATCCTCCTTTGATGGGGAGTTCAGCTCTGCCAAGACTGAAGCGCCAGGGCTGCTACCACACAGAGCACTGGCATTTCCAAAGCAGTTTTTGTTACTGATATGCACTCCTATTCAATTAAAATTTCCTTTTATTTATTTCCTGAGCTTAAAATTCATAAACGAGGGGAAGCATCCTGATTCTGTTCCATACCCCCAGGAAAGGAAGTGTATTCCTAAGCCTGTCAAGTTACCTTCCCTGGAAGAACCCCTGCTTTTGTTTATTTTATTGAAGTCTTACTTTCAACTACCTGTATTTCACATATGTATGAAGGAGATGCATTAAGATATCTCCTCCCTTTACTTCTAAAGTTCTGGGAAATCCGAGTATATTTTTGGCATTTCCTGTAGTCTTATTTTCCACTTCTAACCTTGCTTTCAGGCCTCCACAGACACAGCCCATTTATTTAGGCTGACAACATGCAAGAGATTTTAATACCAACCCTGAAAAACACACATCTGAAGAAAACTGTCATTCGGAATTCCTGGCACTGAATCCAAACTGATCTCATGACAACTCTCACTTACTCTCCAGAACTTCTCCTGCCATCCATGCCTACCAAACCTGGCTGCTCTCTGAAGCAGGAATGATGCTTATTTGACTCCCACATCCCCTGTGCTTCGCACACCCTGCACCTGCAGCCTACTACACCAGGAGAAAAAAACACCAAAACAGAAGCACAATGCTTCACACTTACCTAAAAAATTCCAACTTTGCTCTTTTAAAATCCCACACTTGCAGCCAGAGCTGACTCAACCAAAGCCATGCACTGGAAGACAACACTGGGGCCATACTTTTGATAAAACACTGTTGTTATAACACACACACACAAATGTGATTTCAGTTGTAATCAAGGACTTTATTTCAATTTTCCCTTCCTGGTTGATAAAAAAAGACATGACAATCAACCCCGAAGTCTGCAGCTATAAAAATTTTTCATAAGATTATTCCCTCACTCCTTTCTTAAAATTCACCAGCCTTTCATAATGGCAGACACATCAATTTTCACTACAGGGCAAAGTTTAGGACCTGGTTCAATTATTTTAAGGTGTTGACTGCTTTCCTTTATTGCTTTCTGTGCTTGTGTGTTGTTCAGCTTAATGAATCCTGCCTGCCCTCTGCCTGATCCCAAAAAAAAGGAGACACCCAAGGGCAGAGAGAGAATGTTCTCTCAGCAGTGGCTGAGCTGAGCAGCTCTGCTGAGCCAGGGCCTCACTTCTGCCTCCTGCAAGGCTCAGCAGAGAGTTTACAATCACCAGAGCTCCTTTGAAGTATGAAAACTCCCTGTGATGTGTTCACGCTTCTGTGTTTCTCTCAGGCTCGGCACAAGAATGAGTGGGTTTTCTCGTGATAACATGGAAACAAAACGCTCTCACCCAGGAGAAGGGAACACTGTGCTCCTTCTCTGCAGGTGTGCAAACAGCTGGGAATGCTGCGCTAATAAATCCACACAGAAGTTTTGGAAACAAATGCAAGTGGCCCAAAATTGCCGTTTCTTCTGCAACAAACCATTGAAACTGAGAAGGAAACAACTTCCTGAAAACAAAGCAGGTAAAGATCTGCTTCAATAATCTAAATGTTTAAAGCAGCATCAAGTAAGGTAACAGATGTTACTATTAATTGTGCCATCTGAACAAACATTGGTGACTCACCAATTAACAAGCACATTTAACAGGCCAAAGCTCAGTGTTTGAGAGTCTTCCAAATTCTGTGACTCTTTGGAAGTGACAGCGTTGACACTGGAACCATTTCTGTATGTTGCTGCTCAGAAAGCAAACACTTTGACCAGAGCATCCAAGCTCCGTTGAGATTCTGATGTTTCAACTTACACATTTTCTAGATAAAGCAATACGTCTGGCATGAGCGTTCTCTGTAAGAAAACACCCCTTGTGCAGGCTGCCAACTTATTTAAAAGAGATTTGGAAATAAGCAAAGCATGGAAGTGACAATCGGAGCCCCAATGCACTGAACTTCTAAGAGCTCCAAAAGCTTCACTAAATTAAAGAACAATCTCAAAGTTTTTCTGAGCTCCTCTTTCAAGAAATGACTCACTGCAGCTAAACAGTAAAGAAAATTCAGTTTGACTACTTTTCATGGTCATTTTGTGGAGGATCAGCACCTGTGTCTCAATTCACATCATTAAGATGAGACAACCAGAAAATCCAAGTCTCAGGAAACTCCAAATAGTCCATCTGGTGTTCCCAAAACCTTGTGTGATCTGGTGCAGGAGCAGCCCAGGTGGAGGTGTATCTGCAGAGTCCTGCTCTTGACCCAGCATGCACTTGCTTGAACAGTTCCACATGCTATTTTAAACCACAAAAAAGGCGAGGCTTAAACTTAAACCCAACACAAACACTGGAAGAGTTGAATGCAAACAGATTATGTCTCAGAAGCAGCTCAGGAAATGTATAGAAGAGAGAAAAGCTAAGCCTCACACAAGCAACCAGAGCTATTTATAAATGATTTCACAAACAATAACTCTCCCTACCCATGACAGTTCTCGAGACAGAAATAGGAACACTCCTGCTGTGTGTAAAAGGTTTGTGAGACACCCCTGTGAATGTTTAATGTACACACCACAACCCCACTGCCCTGCTCCCTCACCTCCCCAAACCAGAACATAGCAGCGCTTAGTTCACTAAGTCTTCCACAAAAATCAGGCTCTATGCTTCCTGCTGGAGTTTGGTTTTAAGCACACCACATAAAAGCATTATTTCCTCAAGTGAACATTCTCATCCACAGCAGTATTACTTCTCTCTGGTTTTGTTCAAAAAGCCCCTTCTCCTGTTTAAGTTTGTCTTTAATTTACTTCCTTAAGACTTCTAGAGATGAAAATGAAATACCTTGACACCAATAAAAACTCCATTTTCTAAGTACTAATTCTAATATTCTGTTAATTCTAGGAATACTGTTTGCCTCCTAATTATTATCCATCCACCTTTATAGCATTCCCTACTTAACTCCTCTGAACTGTACAGACAGGTATTAGAAAAAAAGTATTTTCTCCCCTCTCAACTTTCCTCACCTGTTTTTGTGAGGAAGGATATTACTATTTTTGAAGGCTCAAAGAAATCAAATTTTTAGTTACAACTGACATTCACCTCACTTTCATCATCAGTTTCCCACTTCCATTCTCTCAGGCCTATACAGAGGCACACACAAAATATTTTCTGGTTACATAAATATGGTTGTGAAAGCTACAGATATTGAAGACAACCGAGGAATAAACCTTGTTGACTCATTTCCATAGATATCAAGTTATTTCAAGCGGCCACAATCAAACTAAGCAGTAGTGGTAATATAAAACTGAATGACGAAGTTTTGGTGCACTACCAAAAATGCAGCGTGAGGGACAAACCTTTGTGATCCATGAGCTCCTACTGCCATCCTGGCACGCTCTCTTATCTTCAATTCAATTTAGCAGTCAGCTTCTTTATACAGTATTAATCTTAAACACCACTTTGGCTTGTCCTCAGCCCTTTTTAAATTTCAGAAAGGATCCGCCTTTCAAGTTCAGCACTGCACACTCACCACCCTGGAGGAGCAGTCGTGTGGCCCCTGATCCCAGCTTAACCAAGCGCCCCTTAGAGATGAACAGAACATTAAAAATTGCCTCTGCAGCACAGAACAAAACGAAAGCTGTTGAAGCAATTGTCCTGCTTGCTCTAGTTTAATTTGGGTACTAGGCCCACAGAATTAGGGCCTTACTCTCCAACTGAGCCCAGATGGAAATCCAGTGAAAACAGATGTACAGATAAGATGCACACAATTTTTAACAAAGCTGTGCTTTACTAGACCCTCTCTACAGCTGGAAGAGAATACCCAAATGACTCAGAATTACTTCCCTATACATAAAACTTTGGTGATAGAGAGATTTCCATTCATAATACATCCATAAAATAACCCAGGTGCCCTGAGACATGACAGATACCTGAACCTGTAACAATGCTGGATAGAAGCAATCGAAAGAACAACTAAAGGAAAAAAACTAACAAAGGGCACCAGTATTTCAAGGGTAGCTTTTCCCCAAAAGTGGAACAAAGCCTGTTTAATGTGCACCCATCAATAAAGTCAAGGTCAGTGCCTGACTGACCTATTTCAAACACCAACTGAGATGTTTCTTCACACCCATAGTGCAAATAGCTATCACAGCTAAATTAGCACTTATTTTTCCAACTTTCAGGCAGCATGCAGTTGGTCTATGCCAAGTCTTTTAAAGTTTGTAAGCATCACCTACACTTGTCAGTGGCTGGGGTCGTGATCATCACCGTAATCAAAACAGCACTGATCTACTGACCAAGCAGAGGACACAACACAACTGAGGACTGCAGGGGTGTCAGCGTGACAACACATCCTTCAGAGATCCTGTACTGCCTTCCTGGACTGGACTCTCTACCAACACAAACAAGGCTGTGTGCAATCCACCTCCAGAGAAAAACCAGACCCTGTCTGTGCCTGGACAACACCCTCAGCAAAGCTGGCAGACATCCATCTGCAGGATTTGTTAGACCATCCCCAATTTACTGTGGATCAGGAACAGGACAGTGGTGCTTCACCACTGACAGAACACTCTGGACCTTTTCTCATCTCCTCCTCCTCCCTTGCTGAAGGCCAGGATTTCTCTTCTTTTATGCAGGAGAGATTATTTTCTAATTTGTTGCCAGGACACTGATCTGATGGAGCCTTTCCCCCGTTCTGCCACTGTCATCTGTTTGGTAACTCCAGCCTGAACAGTGACCAGTGACAACTTCTACTTACAACTGTTCTTCCAGGCTCCTACCAACTTTGGGACCCAGTACAACAGCCTAAGCTCAGCTATTACAGCTCCATACAAACAAGCAATAAAAGCACTGGTGCTGGTCCAGCTGCAGCAGCGCCACTGCTGTGTGCACACCTCTAGCAGGCAGCTCTGCACTCCTGTTCAAACCCATTCCTGCAATCCGTGTGTGACCTAGAAACACCCTCAACATCAGAAGTTCACCTCCACTCAGCCTCACATCATAGGTGCTGCAGCAGCTGATCTAACGAAAGTGCTGGAGCAAATTCTAAAAACTCCACTAAACAAAGGGCCTACATTCAGCTTGAGCAGTTTAAAACAGAACATCCCCAGCAAGTCTTTCCCACTAAATTTCCCTCTCACTTTCAGCAGTCACACTGGTAACGATCTGCTTCTACTGTCAGTTCCCATTTCACCCAGAAACCATCCCCAGCACACTGACAGCTGCTCCTAGAGCTCTTCTGGGAGAGCATCGTGACTGTGGTGGTGCATCCCCTCCTCCCTCAACCTCTGGCCTGCTCTGCATTTTCAGTAATTCCTATCAGGCCCTGGCCTCTGCACAAGAGCTCGGTGCTGAAGCGTTCCTGAACTGTACCAGGAACTCCTGCTGCCTGGACAAGGTGGGAAATGGGAGTAGGAATAATCTGTTATTCCCCGATAGCTTTGGAACATCCCTTAATTGAATTATAACCTGAGTGAAATGGTACTATCCTCACCTGAATTTCAGAAAATTCCAGTAATCTCCAAAAAGGGATTAACAGGAGTATTTCACTGATTCTGGGGGGGAATATTTTAATACGTATTCCAATGTATACATACATATCCATACACGTGTATGCTACCTTTGTACATCTCTGTGTATATATATATTTCTATATATATCTTTTGTATGTCTGTGCATTCACTTGAACACCCCACAGAACAGTATACATGTTATTATCTTGAATCTATATTATGTTTATAGCTGATTAATGATTAACATAACATTTAAGTGCTTTTATGACTAAGTTCTGCTAAATCTTTTAGACGTAACTGTGGAGTCCAAGCCTAAGACTGGGTTCAGCTGCACTGAGACTCCACCCTGAGGAGTTTAGAAATAAAGAAACAAAGTCAATACTCTGAACCTCCTGACTCAACCAAGTCTCCTTTACCTTTTCCCCCCTTACTCTCTTTCCATTCCAGCCTCTGCATGTATCACTCTAAATTGATTCCAATTTGATTTTCCTTTTTATGTATTATCCATGCAGTAAGCAGTAGCATAAACCTTGCCAACAACCTTTGCTGTGCTTTTGCAAATTTATATTAAAGCACATTTTCACCAGTACCTTTGATGGCGATTCTTTAAGTGACCTAAACCTCCCATTTCACAGCAGGGATACAAATTCCATGCACAACCAGATCAGGATCCAGCACTCAGTGCTTGTCAGAGCCATGTGAGCACCGACCTGCTTTCAACATTTGTCAGTCTGGGACCTGTTCAATACTTAGTCTGTGGCAATTACAATGTCAATACTAATTTTCTATAGCTTACATTCTCTTCCTCCCCTGCAGACTTGGGTACGGTTTTGAAAAACATGATTGCTCTAAGGGTAGAGTAGAATTTCTCTGGCACCTCATATGAAGGGTATTTATTTTACACTGCTATCTTCCCCTCAAGTCTATACCTGTAGGTTAGGGAAAATCTCAGATTATATATATTTAGTAATTTGGCTTTGTAGCTTAGCCTGGTTAAAGAGCTTATTTCTCCTGCCTGAATCTTTTCCCCTCAGAACTGGAGCTAAATGAGGATTTCCAAACTGGAAGTGTAAGAGTGATCACAATCATGATCTAAAGCATGTAAAAATTTCCTGTCCTTAAAACAATACAGAGAGAAAACTGTGGATGTAACATTCCTACAGTCTAGCTGAGGCACTTCCCAGTGCACTGAGGCAGCAGCACTTGCAGTGACACCTTGCTCCAGATATCTGACAGAATTTACCCAAATTTGGAAAAAACCTGCATGCAATGCTAGTTGGGTAATATCAGTCAGGCAGCTACACCCGTGTCGGCCTCAAATCATTCTGAAACAAGACCAGGAAATGTGGATTTCCTTTGACTGGCATGAATCCCAGCAGTGGCAGCTCACACACCAACAGCAGTGTATCTGCTACTGATCATTTTCAGCAGATACATCAACCTAAACAATACATTCCTTGCCACTAACACCCAAAAGCTACCAGAGAGAATGAACTGAGTTTAAATCCATAGGAAATGCAAGCTGTCAGCATCTATGGATTTTTAAATATAATATTATCTATGCTACAAATACAAACGGAAATGCAGGAAAGAGCTGTCCCTGATTTAACTACAAAATAGTTTAATTATTGTCTCACGAACCACCCCATTTACCCACAACTGCCACAAAGTAGGTTTGGGGCTTTTTTTTCCACCAGCTAGTAAAAACCTACAGCAGCCTTCCTAAAACACACCACACTGCAACACAATCACTGGTTTATTATTCAAGCTTCATTCTCAACTTGTAGTGACTCCAGGCCCACAAAAATCTCTCTCTGCATTGCTTTTTAAATATTTTTGAAGTCTGCTGCCTCTGACCTGCACCATTAAAGACCACCAAAACACTGCTGTTACTTCCAGGATGCCTTTTCCTGTGACAGGCAGTTATATTTTTGTTCAAAAACCATGTTCCTACCAAGGCAAATATACGTCTGTTGCTATTCTCCTCCTACACGTTTAGTGACACTTACGTGGCAATTTTTTATCGTGTTTTATTGGATGATAGACTGATTTTCAGCAGAGTAAGGAGGACAGTTGTTTTGATTTTCATTATTCAATAAAAATAAGTATCCTATGGGCAACAAGCCAACAGTAATCCCAAGGGAAGTCACAAGCCATTTTAAAAATACCTGTGGCCATTTATATGCACTTTAGTGCTGTTTACTGGCAACGCACCCGAAAACAGTAAATCCCCAATTAGTTCAACATATTCTTTCACCTTTAACGAGTAACTTGTCCCGGACGGACACCCTGCGAGTGGAGTCAGACGCTGGGTTGGACGCACGGGGGCCTCTGACACCGTCATCCCGCTTCAGCTTGCTTGCCAGAGTTAGCATTACTGCTGCTTCCCACCTGGAACACAGCGGGAGGGCACAGACGGTCACCAAAAACCAGCGGGAGCAGGAAAACAAGTCACGGCTGTCGAACGAGGAGTGAACGACCACCATCAACGCAGAGCCGCTGCACACAGGCGCTGTGACTAAAGGTGGGGACGGCCCTCGGCACCTGAGGAAGGAGCTGGTTTGGGCCGTGAACACCGAGGGAGGTGCGGTGCATCAGGACAAGAGGAAATCCGGATTTCTGGAGAGAGGTCAGGCTTACATCAGCGTTTACAACCCGATTTCGCTGCCTGACGCTGCTCCTTCAGAAGAGGCGCTATGAAAACACCCCTTCTCTCCCCTCCACACCTCCGAGGACAACATTCACAGCTGCCTTTCGGCTGGCAGAAAGGAATAAATAAATAAATAAATAAGAGAAAGGGGAGGGATTACTGGAACAACTCTCTAACACTGGGAAGCGAGCTCTGAGACAGCTCCCGGGGCACAGGAAAGGGACTGAAGCTGCAAACAGCGCAATTATCCACACAGCTGCACGGCAGGAACTCCGCACAGGGCAAAAACCGCGCAGAGACCAAGCAGCTGAAATGAAGAGATACTTCTGCTGTGCCAGCCACCCACTCCAGAAAATAACTGCACCGATAAATTAATTACAGTAAAAGGTGGTCAGAATGCCAAAGTGGTTGGTGGAGCCAAAACATCCAGTCTGTCACGGCTTAATACGTCTGGACAGTACTCCCAGCTGAAGGCAACTCCTCGTTCTTCAACATTTTGGCTAAAACCAACACAATGCTGACAAAACCCGAACCCTTCAGGCCCCCCAGCCGCTAAAACGGTAGAACTGCTTATTCTTTGAGTCGTGTGAATTAATCCAACCAAATAAAAGGGGGAAAAAGCAAAACAGCCAAGGTATAATCTTTGCTTGGAGGCTGAGAAGAACTTAATAGAGAAGTGAGCAACAAAGCGTAAAAAAAAGAAAAAGGGGAATAGAAGGTCTGAAAAATAATGAACGCGGCCATAAATTAAAACAAAAGAGGAAAAAAAATCTTGTAAACTGCAGGCCAGCTCTCCCCTCAAAAAAACCCTACCTTTTAGGTGCTGATTCCAAATAAATTCAACTTCGATGGGCATTACATGCCTAAATACCTTTACAGCTCGTCCTAGAAAACCAAGAAACCCAAGAGAAGCGTGACCAGTTTGGAAAATAAATTATTCGCTTCGGCTATATCCCAAATTCTAACGAAACATACCAAGAAAAGCACTCACAAATCGCAAGTAAAGCTTTACAGAGGAGACAGAGGAGGAAGGGAGAAGTGCTGTGCTTATTAATAGGGAAGGGAGCAAGAGTCGCAGGAATTCTCCAGCCCCCCCGGGAGGGGAGATAGCCGGGGCCAGGGAAGCTCCTCTGCAAGGCACGGGGACCGCGGGGAAGCGGGGCCGGGACACCCCACCGGCAGCTGAGGCCTGGCGGGCCGGCAGATGTGGGGACACCGGCAGCGGCCAGGCCCGAGCCGGGGGCTGAGGGAAGGGGGACAGCCCGCACGTACCTGAGCGCGGCGTCAGGGCCCGGCTGCCGCGGCCAACACCATCCCCGGCGCCGGCCCGGGGGGGAGCGGCGGTGGCGGCTCCTCCTTCTTCTTCTTCTCCTTCCTCCTCCTCCTCCCTCCCTCAGCGGAGATCTCGCGAGAGCGCCGGTGCGGCCGGGAAGTGCCCCCGCCGCGATCTCGCGAGAGTTCGGCGGGGAGGCCGTTTGCCGCCGGGAGGGCGGCGCCATGTTGGGGCTGCCCCTGAGGGGCCCCCTCAGGCAGCGCCGCCATATTGGGGCGCTCCCTCAGCGGTTGAGGGGCATCGGTGTCGCCTGAGTTATCTGTCCCCAGGCCGAATTTTCTCACCTTTTGTGAAGGGAATCACAGAATCACTAAGTTTAGGAAAGATCTCTGCGATCACGGAATCCAGCCTTTGACAGATCTCCACCATGTCAACCAGACCGCGGCACCGAGTGCCGCGTCCAGTCGTCCTTTAAACGCTTCCAGACATGGTGAGCCCACCGCCTTCCTGGCCAGCCATTTCCCGTAAATTCCATTCTTTTACTGTCCCCTCACACTTCTGTGATTCAGCTGCAATATAAATTATGCTGAGTCTATGGCAAAAAGTTACACACCAAGAGAGAGAGAAAAAACCAATTGTCAGGGTGATTTCAGGAGCAGAGCTTAACCAGGCTGCAGCGCTTGCCTTGCTGCCTGTTTAAATTAATCAACTATTTGTACATTCCAGCAGCAGATGAGTGGAAGACCAGTGAACCAGATGGAATTGTGAGTATTAATCAATATGTCCATAATATCAATAGGCAAGAGTCAATCAAATGAAATAGTCAATCATATAGAAACACAAGTCCATCGGAATCTGTGTAGAAAACGATCGTAAGAATGCATCCAGTAATGGAGAGTGAACACTTGGGTGTTGTAACTACGCTGCCCAAAAACTCCAGAAAGTTTCACAGTTGCGTTCTTTCAGCCCCCCCATCTGTAAAATAGGTGCATAAACTTAAGTTCTTCCACTAAATAGTGGAAGCTTCCACTAAATTGTGGAAGTGGTGGCTTCCACTAAATAAGGGAACCAAAACTTAGCCATTAAAGCAGCATTCAGGTTAGGTGTGGTAAGGCAAAGCTGGAGACCTGACACAAGGGAAGTTTGGCAGACAGCTACTGAAATACTCACTGCATCCTAAACATTCACTGCAACGATACCACTACCCCTTCCCCAAAAAGAAACTGGGATTTAGCTTACTGAAATCCAGTTAAACCAGCACAGAGCTGCTGCTTAGAGCCCTTTCTTCCCTCCTTAGGCTTTTCTCTCCAGATCCATGTATTGTCTGGATAACAGAGCACGGCGGCTGTGGACAGAAATGTTCCAAAAACATCCTCCTCCCACAGATGTTGGCTGTACGTAGGTACGGGATAGGGATTTCTTGCAAGCCTTCAAAAGCGAGGGGTGAAACTGGGAGCAGGAGGTGGGATCCCAGAGCAGGCACTGATGGCATCTCCCTGTTCCCGGGAGCCCAAAGTCACAGAGGCAAAGCGTTCCTTGCAGGCTGGCTTTTTGGGAGAAGGAGCCGTGCCTCGTTGCAGTCAAAGCCCTGATTCCACGGGGAATTCCAGACACGCCTTCGGGGTTTTCCCCGCCCTTGGGAAGTGTCGGCCCGAGGGCGTTTCCCTCTGGATGGGTTTTCCTTGCCTCGGGTGCTGCTCCTGATATTAGATGGCAGCACACGGGTAGCGCTAGGGGCATGGCCAAGCGACAGAATCTATTAAAACTCTCCAAAAAAACCCCACATCCAGGCTTTTTTCCTCCCCCCGTCCCCAGATTAAACGCAATGAGGTTCCTTTTGGATAACGTCCTTGCAAGGATGTGCAGGCGATGCCTGCGCTGTGGTATTGCCGAAAAGCATAGCAAAAACACGTGACGGCAGCTCATCTGCTCACGGTAGCTACTTTAATTTTCATATTAAATAGCACATAAGAAAATAATTTATACAGGCAAGTATGCATAATATAACTTTTAATAAATAGCAGGTAAAAAAATAGATTTCCTTAAGAACACTTTGAGAACCAGAAAAACAAAGGCATCCTATAAATACGCGTATTCACGCTCTTTCGGGAAGGGCATTACTTTGCCTCCTCCCGAGCCAATAATTTAAAAGACTATGAAAAAAAATTAAAAATAATAAAAATAAATAGTTCCCTGAGCTCGCGTAAGTGAGAAGAAGGGTTAAATAGGAAGGAGCGGCGCAGCGCAGTCGCTTTCTCCCGGCGCTCGGGGCGTCCCTCGGGGGCGGTGCCGTGGGCGGGGGATCGCGGCCGCTTCAGCATTTGTCCTGCAGGGCAGCGCAGCTCAGGTTGTCCAGCACTTGCAGGGCGTGGAGGATGGTGGTGGCCCTCAGGCACGCCGTGCTCTCGGGGCTCTCCTGCGGCGGGGACAAGGGCAGGCTCAGCTCTGAGGGGGGGGCGCAGCCGAGCCGGCGCGGACACCCCGGAACGCGTCACCCCGCCGGGCTGACTTACTGTTCGCGTGGCCACCTGCAGCTTGTGCAGCCAGTGCCTGAGCCTGCCCGAGGGCTGGTGCGAGGGATCCACCTGCGAGGAGAGCGGCTGGGTGAGGAGCGGCCCCGCGGCGCGGCCGCGGAGCGGGCCCGGGGCAGGGCTTTGGGGGAGGCACTCACGCAGCCCCGCACGTCCTCCCGCGCCTGGGTGAAGAAGTCCAAGGGCCGCCGGCGCGCCTCGGCAAAGCTGGGGGCAGCGGGGAGCTCCAGCATGGCCGTGGTGAGGTTCAGCTCGGCCGCCACCAGCACCACTCGGTCGGACATCTGTGGGTGGGAGTGTTCTGGTTAGGGACCCGGAGCACCGGGGCTGGAGGGTGGGGGTCTCGAAGACCTGCCCGGGGGTGCGGGTGGAGGTGGGACCGGCTGACAGGAGAGGTGTGCTCCCTTTTTACAGCATCACCTCACTCTTACCGGCAGGTCTGCTAGTTTCCATTTCCGGTAGAAGAGTCTGGTGTTGCATTTGAGGTTGTTCTCCTGCGGGCATAAAACAAGAGAGAGACTGAAAAACTTTCATCGTGACTTCTGGCGATGTTGTACAACCCCAGCCAGCCTTGAGGGGTCTGAAACCAGGACAAAATTTGGCCCAGCATCCTTCATGTCCCCAAACACCCTTGGAAAACATCTTCCTCATCCCCAAACTGCTGCAGAAAACATGCACCTTGTCACTCAGGTCTTGAATTCAGCATCCCCTCTGCCTTGCCCCCTGCCAGCCCACAGCCCCCTGTTGCCAGCAGTACTCACAAACTCTTGTCTCATCTTGTCCACGGCCTTCTTCTCCTCCTGTGCAATGTTCTGGTACTTGGACAGCCTGCAGCCCTTCCTCAGGGCGTCATGGGGAAAGGCAGCCCCCAGGCTGACCCCCAGCACCAGCACGAGCAGTGGGGTGAGGCTGAGGCACAACATTTTGGCAACGAGAGCTCGACGGTCAGCGGTGGATTACGATGGGCTGAGGAGGCTGCGGTGCAAGATGCCAGAGAGGATGAACCGGAGGACTCCAGGCAGGATTCGCTAAACTTCTGATGCAGAGATGCCTCCCAGGTGCCACGGGTGTCTTGTTCAGATGTGAAGCTGCTTCGCCTTTCTCGATGTGGCTGCCTTGCTGCTCCATCTCCAGCTTTTTATTCCTGCCTGGTGCTTTCATATTCGTAGGAAAACCCAGGGCTGGCAGAGCTGGAAACAAGAAAATGAAAGTGATGGAGGGAATCTCCCCTCCGTTACCTGCCATGCTGCTTCCAGCCCTGCTGCCTGCTCCGCCTCAGCCCGGAACACCCGGAGATGCTCGAGCTGCCTCCAGCACACACCCTGCGAGGGGGCTGGGGAGGGGGGACGCTGCCCCCGGGCTGAGTGGCTGGCAAATGGAGGGCAGCCAGCATGACCCAGCCCCACCCCATGCTGAGAACTGCGGGAGACACCTGGGGACGGCAGGTTCAGGGCGGGGACTGGAGGGTTTTGGTGCCTCCTGAGCGGCAGCGGGGGTTCAGGCCTCAGTTTCCCCGTGGAAAGGGGAAAGGCCGTGGCGGGGAGGGGGCATAAGCAGCAGCCAGGAGCGGGCATGAGCTTTGTGCCTGTGTTATCCCGAGAGACCAGGCTCGCCACCAAAGCAGGGAAAAAGCACTTCCACCTGAGGTTTTCCAGGTGGGACGCAGAGTGGTGGAGGGAGATGGAGATGAGCACGGCTGCCACCCCACAAGCCACTGAATCTGGCTGGGGTTTCATCCCTGTTTAGCCTGGAGACGCAAATAGGGTGTACTGACATCGCTCTGCTGACAGCTGGAACAGTACCTCTGTCCAGGAAACTGTCCTTCCCTCAAGGGAACCTCCCGTGGCTGCTGCTGTGCTTTTAGTCTCATGCGTTCATCAAGCATTAAATATAAAAAATTAGGGCAATGCCTGGATCTAGGAAGCAAAGAGAGTAAGAAAGTAAAAGGCATAAATGCACGTTTCAGGGCATCGCGCAGTGGCCACAGAACACTCCAGGAGGACCCAATTTTTAATGTTCGTATTTGGAACTAAAGCACTGATTTCAGAGTCCAAGAAAAGGAGAAAAGTTCTTGTGCAAGCGTCTGTAAAGGTCCACCTGTGGGTGGGCAGAGTGGCATGGAGGTGGGCTCGGCATCATCCGGTCCAACCCTTGCTCTGGCAGGATCAGCTGGCACGGGTTGCCCAGGATGGTGATCAGTTTTGGGCATCTCCAAGGATGGAGCAGACACTTCGCAGCCTCTCTGTTTTTCTTGTGTTCAGATGGACTTTCCCTGGCTCAGCTTGTGCTGTGCTGTCAGTAGGCACCACCAAGAGCCCCTGAGCCTCCTCTCTCAGCCTTTCCTAATGGGAGAGAGGTTCCTGTCCGTCATCTGCATGACCTTGACTGGACTCCCTCCAGTCCCTGCCACATCTCTCTCCCACTGAGGAGCCCAAAGCTGGACCCAGCACTTCAGGGGTGGCCTCACCAGCGCTGAGGAGAGGGGGGGAGTCACCTTCCTTGGCCTTCTGGAAACACTTCTCCCCGTGCAGCCCTGGATACCATTCACCTTCTTTCCCACAAGGACACTTTCCTGGCTCATGGTCAACCTGGTGCCCACCAGAACCCCCAGGTCCTTTTCTGCTGCTCGTGTTTCTCTCCAGGCAGTCCCAGCATGTCCTGGTGCGTGGGGCTGTTGCTCCTCAGGTGCAGGACTTTGCCCTTCCCCTTGCTGAGCTTCAGAGGTTCCCATCAGCCCATTTCTCCAGCTTGTTGAGGTCCCTGTGGACGGCAGCATGATCCCCTGCTGGGTCATCCACTTCTCCCAGTTCGGTGTCACCGCTGAACTTGGTGCAGCAAGTGTCCCCCGGGCCTCATCATCCAAATCATTAATGGAGAGGTCGAGCAGGACCAGCTGTTGGCTCACAGGGTCCATCCAGCCCTTCTTGAGCCCTTCCCGTGCTCCAGCAGCATCCCAGAGGGCTCAGGTCTTTCCTGGAAAACCACGGTGGAGATGAAGAATGGGAGGGGGCAGCATGGATTTGGCAGTGGCTCATTCTGCTTTGTCCAACCTGGATGCAGGCACAGCTTGGAGAAGAGCCAGGACAGCAAAACATGGTGCTAAAGCCCCAGAGCGTGGTGGGCACAGGTTTTCCCGTCATGGATGTGGCCACTGGACCAGGCTGCCACCCGGGCTCCCGTGCCAGCCTCCCTCACAGCAGCAGGTCAGGGGAGATCAGGAATTAAAAGCCTGAGCCCTGGCGTGGGCTGAGGTCCCTTTGCCCTCTTGGTGAGCAGGACAATGGCTCTGTCTTTCCTTTCTCTCCCATTAAAGAAACCCACGGAAGATTAATTTTTATTCAACACAACGAAGTTAATGATCAACACAGCTGTGAAATACAAGTCCAAACCAGCATAAATAACTCCATTTCTGTCATCCAAACAGGCACAGCTTAGCTGGAAGAGAGGGCACCTTAGCAGAAAATCCCAACAGATGTAAAATAAATGTGGTCCCTGGTGAGAGAGGGGTGATCCACCACCAACCACGGTCCCACGCCACCAATCCCTGCCGAGACACTTTCGGGTCACCCGTCGGGTCACAGAGCAGCATCACGTCCTCGTGGGACAGCTTTGGCTCCTGTTTCCCATCGCTGTGGCTTTTCTCTCCCAGGTGTCATTTCTGTTTGGAGAAGTAAAGCGAAACCTCATCTCTTCACATATGCAAAAGGAAATTCAGAGGCACCAAAGAAAAGTGAAAGCTGCAGGGCAAAGCCGGGCCATGAGCGCAGCTCCCAGCATTCATAGTGGCTGGGATGGAGGGATGGAGGATCTCTCCTGGGGGCCTTGCTCAGATATTTGTGCCACCCCCAGCCACAGCTGAGCACCCAGGGGCCTGGCTGAGCAGCAGCGAGGGCTTTTTCCTAATGGGATGGGGTGTTTCCATCCTGGGCTTTGGCACACATCTTGCACAGCAATGTCATGCTCCACCACAGCCCAGCCAGCAAAGCGTGGCTGCATTCACCACAGCTCCTCCAAACTGTGCCAGTGGCAGCTCCTGCCCTGGCAGTGGAGAGCTCCCCAAAGCCAGCACGGGCTGGGGACATCACACTGTGCCCAGCAGAGTCTCCAGGGCACTGGGGACTCTCCACAAGCATCGTTCCAGTCCCAGCTGCCGATGGTGCTGTGCCAGGAGAGCAGCACGGATGGTGATGATGGAGCCCCTTCCTTGGATGATGGAGCCCCTTCCTTGGATTCACCCAGCCTGGGGGCTGGAGCCACTCAAGCTTGCTTGGGGCGAGAAATTCCAGGTGTGCGGGATTTCCAGGTGTGCGGGATTTCCAGGTGTGCGGGATTTCCAGGTGTGAGAACAAAAGTGAAACCTGACTGTGGACAGGGCTGGCATCAGCACCGGGTGAGGTAATCGCTCCGTGCTGACTCATGGGTTCCTACGTGGCACAAGCGTGGGAAAGCCGTTCGCCACAAGCCGTGGCACTGGCGTGGGTAAGGATGAGCCCAGGTGGCTCCTGACCCCAGTGGGCTAGTCTGGGAGGAAGTGACTCCTGCTAAACCGACTAGTCTGGGTAAAGAAGATAGAAAGAACAGAAAGCATGCCCCAGAAAAGCCAGCTTTAAAAATAAACCCCCAGGTGACCTGTGGGAGCCCTGCTCATGGCCCGATGGTGCTGGGACAGGGGACAGCAGGGGGGCTCTGCTCATCAGCCATCACCGGACCTGTCGTGCCAGCCCAGGGTGTCAGTGCCCCCAGAGTGCCCCCAGCCCCTCTCCATCCCCCAGAACCCTTCAGCACGTCCCAGCAGGCGTGAGGAGCAGCCACCGCTGTGGCTGGTGCTGCTCTGCTGCAAGACCGTGCACGCTGGGGATGCAATCCCTGGTGTTGCATCACCGCCGGCCACCCGCTGCACCGTGCCAGTGCAGGAAGGGAAGGGCTTTTAAATTAAATTACAGACATAATTAGCAAGCAGATTTAAACTTGTTTTAAATTTAAAGCAAGGAAAAAACCCGAACACCTTTTTCCCCAGAGCCTTTTTGCCAGCGCTGTAGGGACACGGGATGTCGCCTCCTGGAGGACCCCTCCCTGCCCTGGAATGTCTGCGGGGATGCACCTCACAGGGACAAGCCCTGCCAGCAGAGCTGGGACTTCCCCGGCCCAGGCAGCCAGACAGGCCGCTGGCATCACAGCAATGGTGCCACCCAGTGCCATCCCGGGCAGGAGAGACCCCTCATGCTCAGCCAGCAAGGGAGGCCTGAGAGCTGCTGCTGGCCCAAACCCAACCTGCTCCTGGAGCAGCCCCTCAGCCAGTGACAGCAGGGCCTGATGCAGTACTGCTGCTCCAGACATGGCCGTGGACACAGAGGCCAACCTCCCATCCATGATGGGCTTCCCACACCATAGCTGTCCTCCCGAGACCCCATCACCCTCCTCGGGGACCAAGTGGTGGCAAAGCCTTTGCTCCCCACCCTGGGCAAGCTGAGGGGAGCTCAGTCAGGACCCTGAGAGCCCAGGACCTCAGCAGAAGTAGCTCCTGCCCCTCTCAGCCCCTTCCAGGTGCACTCTCTGGGGCAGGGAGCAGAGGTGGCACTTCACCTTTCCTAATAATGCACTGACGTAGAACAGAGTGAGGGCACAGCCCTTCCCATGGTGCCAGGGAAGCTTTCTTGTCAAGGACCAGAATTACAGGAAAGGGAAAGATTCCTGCAGAGGCTGGGTCTGGACTTGAAATATCCAGAAGGCAAACAGGAGGTGACCTGTGCCAGGGTGTGCCCAGCAGCCCCTTTCCCGGGCAGCTCCTTGCTTAACCGGGGCAAGGAAAGGAGTCAATGGCCCTTCCTACCCAAAACCCACCTTCCCCACAGAGCAGAACAGCACTGAGGGCATCAGGACACTCAATGTAGCATAGTTAATTCCACCCCACTGGGTGCTCCACAGCCTCTTTGTGAAACAGGAACCACAGGCAACATTTGCTCAGCTTGATTTTTAATTATTATTAATTGTGTAAGAAATGCAGTGAGTTCCTCAGCTGTTCCTGTGATTCTCTTCCCCACATGTTGTCAAACCAGCAGTCCAGAATGGGACCCTTCCAGTACAGAGGGAGCAGCACTGGGCAGACTGCAGGACCAAGGCGGACAGGAACCCGAGGGGCATAAAACCCCATCTGCTTTCCACAGGAGACCAAAATTTCCATCAGCAAAATCAGCACCACTACCCCCAAGGAGTAAGAGCGGTTACAAGCAGGGGTTTAGGAGACAATCCACCTTCTCCTTCCATTGTAGCACCAGATCAGGAGAAGGGTTTGCTCTCTCAGCGTCCCTTGCACCCCAGCACGCAGACGTGCCTCACCCAGAACTCCACTGGGGTCTCACGAGAGGAAACTCCCATTGTCTCCAGCATCCTGAAAGGAGAAACAGAGGAAGGGTCTCGCCGTGCCCACACAGCTCCCACCTGATGTGGGGCAACACCCACAACCAGAGACAGGTCTCTTCCACCCACAGCACAGAGGTGGGGATGGCAAATGCTTCCAGCTGCTGCACAAGGGTTGTTCTGGTCAGTGAATAAATGAGCAGGGCCAGGGATGCCTCCCCTTCCCAGCAGGCCCTTGTTGGGGCTGAAACAGATGGGTGAAGATGCAACCACCAATATTTTCGTGCCCTTTGCTAGTTAAAAGCAAGGTAAAGAAACTCAAGATGGTCTCATGTCAGAAGTTGCATTGATACATCAGCGCAGGCACATCCTACAGCTACACAGGCTTAAAATTTAAGGATCTGCTGTTTAATCCCTGACAAGTGTCCACTCCTGGGGGAAAGGAGGGACACATCCCTGCACACTCACTCATAGCTTTGAAGGGGTCTGCACAGCCTCCCTCTGCATGCACTGTGTAGGACAGGCCCTCCACATCCTGCTTGTTTTCCCAAGCGGTTTTCTCACCTCTTTTCAGTCTCCCGGAGGAGGGATGTTGCAGCTTCAGGGTCATTCTTCTTAAAGGTTTGATATGGAGAGGCAGACTCCATGTAACCAACCACACTCTCAACGGTCATGGGAATTTGGTCATAGATATCAGTGATTCTACAAGAGATACAGGCTAGAAAGGAGCACTGGCAAGTTAAATCTCAAAGGCAGGAGAACACAGACCACAGGTTGACGTGGTGGCGAATATAATATCTGACACCATCAAAGGTGGTTCTGATGCCAAGATGATTTTTGCCTTTTCTTTTATGTACCTTTTACACAGCTTTTATGTATCCACAAGGATTAGCATGCATACTTGTAATTCTTTAAGTCTGATAACTTAGCATAGTCCTAGTATTCTGTTAAGCCAGGAGACCAAACATCCCAGAAACCCCGTAGCCAGGAGACCAAACATCCTACTATCTTGGGGAGCCCAGGGGGGAATTCCATGGATCGGCCGAATATCACACCATCCACCCAAGCCCCGTTATTGGGCCCCCTTGTTAGAAATGCTAATGTGTAAGGTCTGTAAATTGTATACACAATTTACCGTGGGGTGTGCATTGCCACGCGTCCCACCTTGGCGAAGTAGTGCACCGATAGGATCCTTACTAAAAATACTGTGGTAAAACCCCTTACCCCCGTAACTGTGTCTGGCTTTCATTTTCTAAGAGCAGGAAAAAGGCATCAGTTCTGCTCACCTCTTCTTGTCTGGGAATGGCAAGGCCTCAAAGATCTCTTTGTAGTTGTCCAAGACGTGTTTTATTCTGTTATGTGAGTATTCTGAAATCTTGTCCCAGCACTGTGAAGACAGTGTATTAAAAACAAACACAAAACCACTAGAAGTTCTCAGTTGCCACTTAACTCAGGTTTGGGCCTGCATCTCATACATTCATATGTGTCTTTTTTTTAAAGACTTGTTGCATTAAAATACATGAAAATCTTGCTTAGTGTCAAGAATTCAAGGATCCTATTATAGAAATAAGGGTGCTGTCCTTCCTACACAGCTCTTACTCATAGTGGAAAGTCTCCTTTTATCCAATTGTTAAAACACCCTTTGTCCAGAAAGATTACTTAAAAAAGGACTTCTTCCCAACAGTTTCTACTTCCCATTCTTTTCACTGTGATCGGGGCAACAGGAAAAGTCTCCTGGACAATACCAGCTCCCAGATCTGCCCTGGCATTCTTCTCACTCCCACCAGAGTCTGCCCTATCGTGTCCCCCTCCTCATGATCCAGCCAGCCCTGTGTGGGAGCCTCTAAATCCTGCCTCAGCCTTATCCCTGCATTTACCCATCCCTGTGCCCCATCCTGCATTAGGATTTTTCTTGTCACACCCCCTCAGTCCCATTCCTTCCTCTCTGCATCCAAGTGCTCCACATTTCCCCCACCCCGAGGTGTCACCAGCTCACCTCCCTGAAGACTTTGGTGAGCTTTTCGGAGCAGTCTCCATAGCGCAGGCTCATGTCCACGGTGTAGGTGCTGATGGCCACGCAGCCGCCCGGCCTCACCACCCGCTCGGCCTCCCTCATGAACTTCTGGATGTCAAACCAGTGCGCGGCCGTGAACGACGTCAGGACGTCCACGGAGGCGTCCTGGAACGGCAGCTCCTCCGCAGGGCACACGCTGCCAGGGGCAAGGGAAAAAGCTGTGTGTGATGTGGGAATTACAGAGTAGGACGTGAAGTCAGCGGGTATTTTTTGGTGGTTTGGGACGCAAGACCCAGGCTGCTGGAAGTCTAGGATAATGCCTGTTCACAGCAGGAATTCCATCACGTGGAATCTTTGGTGCCAGCTGGCTCTTACAACAATCATACCCACGAACCACCACCTCCCTGTGAGGACCCCAATTCTGCCTTTGGCTGAGCGTGCTCTCCTGACACTCACAGGTAGGAGATGTTGGGCATGCTGGGGGTGTCCTTGGCCTCCTGGATCTGCGCTTCGCTGATGTCCGTCCCCACCACCTTCTTGAAGTGCTCCCCAAGGAAGCGGGTGCCTTGTCCAGACCCACAGCCAACGTCCACCGCCAGCTCCGCAGGGATTGCCTTCTGCGGGGGAGGAGTGGATGTGTCTCAGTGGGCAGCCACCCAATTCCCGTGCTTTTACCCCATTCCTTCCCCCAGCACCCACTCAGGAACAGCCTTGGCACGGCAGAACCTGTGGAAAGCCTCTTCTGTGCCCTCATCTGGCCTTAAGCCCTGCTGCTTTATCTCTCCCTGAAGCACCAAGCAAGGTGACACTCCCAGCAAGGTAAACACCGCCACCCACAATTAAATACTCCTTGGATTTTTCCTCCAGCCTGGCCATACCCCACTCACTTTTTCCTGCAGGTAGGAGAGGATGGTCTGCTGCAGCTCTTTGCCCGGTGCAAACCTGTATCTCTGGTAGACGGCCGCATGCCCCCTGCCCTCGAACATCTGGGTGGCCATGCTTGGCTGACCTGGCACCTGGAGGAGGCAGCAAGCCGGGGATGAGACACGGGACCAAACTCCTGCCGCCTCCTTAGCCCGGGACTGCGGGCACTGCAGCCTTCAGTTCCCGGCGGGGCCGCGGGCAGGACTTTGCCCGTGAGGCTCCAGCAAGGGAGCGTGAACCTGCTCTCCAGGAATCCCTCCCACAGGAGCAAACCAACGGCGTCCGACAGGAAAAGCTTTCCAGGTTTTTACAGACACCATAAGGAGCGTTTAACTCCTTTGCTTCCCTCACCCACCCGGGCGTTTTCTCAAATAGATCACTATTGCTGGAATATCTGTGAATCTGGGGGTGACTGAGCAGCGAAACTGGAAAGCTACCAATAGAACAAGGCGGGTTTTTTTGTTTTAAGGACATCCGTGTTTTAGCATCAGCAACACGGTCACGGCTCCACCTTGCGCTTTCTGAACCATCTCTTTTTTCGCCCTTCCCGCCCAGAAGCCGCTCTCAGTCTCTTTATCCCACTGAGCCCATCACCACGCCTGGAGGCGAGCGGGGCCCTTCGGCCTCGGCGCAGCTCAGCCTCGGAGGCCAGGGAAGTGCCCAGGGGGCCAGGAAAGCGCCTCGGGGGCCAGGAAAGCGCCCAGGGAGCCAGGGAAGCGCCTCGGGGGCCAGGGAAGCCCGCCGGAGGCCAGGGAAGCCCGCCGGGCACGGCGCTCCCCGCTCCGCCGCCCCCGGTCCCGCAGGCCGGGCGGTGCCGGCGCTCAGCCCGCGCCCATCGCACCGCCCCGGAAGGCTCCCGGCCGTATCCCGTCCGTGCCCGTGCAGGAGCAGGCCCTGTCCGAGGCAGGGGCAGCTCCCGGGGCTCGGCACCGACCCCAGGCGCTGCTGGCAGGGCTCCGTGCCCCCTTTGCCGGGGAAGGACACCCGTGTGCCCGCAGCGAGTTTATGGAGCGATACGCAAATGCATCGGGAGATCAAGGGTTATTCTGCCTCCATGCAGGAAGAGATGCTCAACCAGCTCAGGGCTGGAGCTCCCAGCAGGGAGCAGCAGCGCTGCCAAAGCGCTTTCCGGAGGGGTCCTCCCGGTGCTTCCCATGCGCTCAGAGGAGCCTTCTCCCCGCAGCCACCGCCGCTCCTTACCGCCGGCAGCGCCGCGCCAGCAGCTCCCAGCGCCTCCCAGTCCGGAGCTGCGGGGCCGGGACGAAGGGGAAGGCGGGGGAAGGCGAGGGATGGCCGGCGCCGCCCCCGGTACCGCCCGGCTGCTCCCCCTGCCCGGCCGGGCCGGTGTCGGGGGGTAAAATCCGGGAGGCAGCTTCCAGAGCCTCAATCCCCCGGAGATCCTGGAGCCCCCGAGCCAAGGCTCGGCCTTTACACAGCTCTGTGGTTACTAATTACAGAGTTACAGCTTTCGAAGTGCCCACGGATCCTGGGAATGCTCAGCAGCCTCCACATCTCAGGATGCAGATGCAGAGCCCAGAAGATGCTGCAAGGTAGCAGAACAGGATTTCTGTTCTGGCTGCTGAAGGCAGCCAAAGCCATACCTGCAGAGCTCTGTCTGGGCTGAAGTCCCCTCCCGGTGTCCAGCAGAAAGAGAAAATACAGCAAGAGCCCCCAACAACAGCACTTTAGGGGCTTAGAACGTTGGTATTTCAGAACTAGGTAGTTTGCCCTGATTTGGGGCAGGATTTTACCCTTCCTCAGGAAAGTAATGTTAATTCTGTGCAGCTCAGGCCAGCGTAGCCATGGTTTGCTTCAAGCACAGTGCCCTCAGTTTGTACTTTGCACAGCAGTCACGGGTCCATACTAATTAGCACAGCCTTTAAGCCCCTCCTAATTTTAAGAGAAATCAGTGGACTTACTCAAGGACTGAAGACAGAAGCCAGCTTGAAGCAATTTGCTAAATCAACGCATGGGTTGTAGTTCCTGGCCTTGTGTCTTGAGTGTTTTATTTGGGCCACCTGCTGCTTAATCGTGCAGGGATGGTACCTGCACCAAGAGAAAACACCACTCAATCACCAAAGGCTCCTGTGTTTTCATAACCCGGCTCTCTGGGGTTTGGACGCCCCCATTTTGCCTTTATTTTGCTGAGAGCATGACTGCAGACAGGCAGGGATGATGTCCCAGGCCTCAGTCACCTGCCCTGTTCCGAACTCCGCGGTCCCCGGGCTGCTCTCGTGGGCAGTGCGCAGGTGATGTTACCTGGGGACCTTCCGGCTACAGCTGACACCAAACACCTGCAGGAAAACCAAACACCAGCCAGGCAGAGGCTGCAAATGGCACCGGGCCTTTCCTAAGCTCTCCCAAGCTCTGGCACACCAGATGCAGCTGCCTTTGACTCCAACTCTATTGTGCTCCCCAAGGGACAGCGACTCTCTGATGGCCCTGCATCACGCAGAAATAAATTGGTCTGCTCAACCTTTGGGTTGCTGAGCCTTAGGCCAAATGTGGGTTTAAACACCCGCCACAGCAAATCAGTTGCTGTCCATCATCCCTGCCTGCCCACTTATTAAATCCAGAGGCTTTAAGGAATGCCAAAGTGCCCTGGGGTCTTCCCAACTTGTTCCCCAAACCTTCAGACCCTGTGGATTTAAATTATTTAGCAGGGTCCTGGATTAATTGACGTTCATTGGGAATGCATCTCACTCTGAAATTTATTAAAACTGAAAAAAATGAATCAATCTGTTTTAGGGGGAAAAAAGGCCAAAGGTGACTCCTGTCAGTCCTTCTGTGTCACCTGGTATCTTTTACCAACACGTTTACCTGTGGATGGATTGCTTGGTGCTAAAGGAAGAGGAGGCAAATGGCACCATTACCCTACCACATTTAATTTACAAATTTAACTCTTTTAAATTTCATTTCAGCTTGAATTGACTCAGAAGCTTTTTGCTGGACCACACTGGAGGGAGGATACCTAAAGTGCTGGGTGGGCTGGGGTCCACCTCCCCTTCCCCAGGATCCCCTGAAGAAGCTGGGGATATTTCTCTTACCTTGTGGAAAACCTGATTTGATTTTAAGATCCCAGTAAGGCTTTGGCTCTTGGGAGACTCTTCTCTGTTTATTTGTTCTCTGATGGAAAAGGAACAAGATTTATTATCACAACAAGGAATAAAGGGATTGGAAAATACTTGGTGTTTCTTCAAGGATCTTTTTAAACCTAGAGGGCTCAGACTTTAAATTAATGAAGAACATAATTCTCTTGGCTTAAAAGCAGTGGGGTATGGGTAAAGTTCCTTGTAGCGAAGGGAGCTATCCACAAATCAAGGATGTCTCTGTTGATTTGTTAGAGCTGTGCCTCAAGATCTCAGCTGGGATCAGGGCTATCCCTGCCTGCTCCCTGGCATTTGCAACCCAGGGAAAAAAATCACTGTTTGTGTCAAAAGAAAGCCCAGACGAACAAGAGCCCTAGATGATCAACCGGAGAGGGGAGGAAGAAGGGAATTCCTGCAGCAGCGACTATTTTGGGGAAGTGCATCCGTGCCCGTGCAATTCCCGGATCCTTGCAATCTCGGCGGCAGCGGCTGGTGATTGTCGTGCTCCAGCACACAAAAGGCTGGAGAGGAAATAAAGGCAGGCAGGGACACGCTCAGGGGCAGAGGAGGAAGCCTGGAGAGCAGAGCGCCCTCGGCTTTGCAATCCTGCCTCGCCCCTCGGCTCGTCCGGCCATAAATCCTTCCCGACGGAATGACTGATGAGCAGCGCGGGCGGAGCTGGGAGCAGGGGCTGAGAGCAAAGCCCAGCTCGGGGGGCTTCCAGAAACAATAACAGCAAGTCCTTCTCCCACCATTTCACCTTGGAATTAAGGAAGATGGGAAATCTGGTTGTGGGGCCGGTGAATTAAATGAAATTTAGAAGTCACCTGAGAATCTGTGGCAGAGCAACCCGAGATCTCCCGTTCCCCACACAGGGGCCGGATCCACTGCTGATGAATTAACAATTCTGGAATAAAAAGAGGGAGAGAAATGTGAGCTTAAAATGATCTTATTTCATTTTTCCTTGCTCCCACACAGTGAGAACGAGGATGTAGTAGCTGATACATTATATCTGCTGGCATAAGCAAAAAGTCCAGTGGCGCCAGGAAGCTGCTGTACTAAAATTAAATAACTCTTGGGGATGTGCTTGGCCAAACCAGACTCAGAGCAATTGCTCTGGGTCTGGCTGATGCCTGATGGGCTGTTCTGAAATGCAAACAAATCTGTGGCGATTAAACAAGATCCAGGACCATCTTAATTCAGAGTTTAAGCTTTTCCTTCTTGGGGTCCCAGCCACGCATGTGATAGGAGTGTAAGACAGGGAGAAAAAAATGATAAGGAAGCAATGTTTTAGGCTCTTCTCTTTTTCCTCAAAAGCCCCTGCACCAGGAGACAGCCGAGTCCATCACCCCCTGCCCATTTCCATTGCAGCTCCCAGGATCACAGCCCTGTGTCCCAAAAGCCAAGTGGGAACAGGCCTGGAAGCGTAGGGCTGCAGAGGGTTGGAAAAGGGGGATTTTTTTGGTTTCTGGCCGTGCTGTGATGGCCAGCGATGGTTTGTTCCAGTGGGGGCACGAGGGCTGGAGGCCGAACGTGCCATATGGCATTGAGGAGGGCACAGGAGGGCACAGGAGGGCGCAGGAGGGTGCAGGAGGCTGCAGCAGGGTGTGGAAGGGCGCAGGAGGATGCAGGAGGATGCAGGATGTGCAGGAGGGTGCAGTGGGATGGAGGAGGGCACGTGAGGATGCAAAAAGGCAGGGAAAGATGCTGCAGAGGACAAGAGGATACAGGAGGGTTTGGAAGGATGCGGAAGGGCGCTCCAGGACGCGGGAGAGCGCAGGGAAGTGCAGGGGTGTGCAGGGGGTTGCAGAGGACTGTGGGAAGATGCAGGAAGGTGCAGGAGGAAGGTGCAGGAGGGGCGGTTCTAGGAGGATGCAGAAGGACGCAGCAGTGCCGTCCCTGACCGGCCGCCGTTCCGAGCCGTGCCGG